>JASDQU010294213.1:0-14242 GCA_032191745.1 Picea mariana | reverse complement strand
AATTATTTGCAGAATGAAAAATCATTTGTCAACAAAAATACTAGAGACAGATAATATCCCAGTCACCAGTTGATTCCCATAACTTATGGGGTGATAATAGGTTCTATGATGCCGACTTCGAGCATCCTATCGATCTCATCTTTAACTGTTTTTTTATATATAGGGTTCAGTTTGTAGGGTCGCTGTCTAATAGGTCTTGCTTCAGCTCTGAGTGGTATCTTCATTTCTCCCAGTTCTCCGGCTATACCCTTCATCTTTGTGAATGTTGTGGGAAAAAGGTCACTGTATTCGCGTAACAACTCTGTGATACTTTCTATTGTTTGCTCATCCCAGTAATCTCCAATGCTGGCCATTTTGGGTTGCTTAACTGTCCTTATGTTAACTTTCTTTACCTTGATTGGCGTGAAAATGACTTCTGATTCGAGGGTTGGGCCCTCCACATCTCTTTCACCTTCTACTTCTTTGATATGAATATCGCGCGGATCGTCTTCGTCTGGTGCTTCCTCCTGTACATGGTAACATGACAACAGTTCCTTAACTGTCTATTTATTCTGTTGTTGCTCTTCTGTGATAAATTCTATTTCTGGTTTTTTGAGGAATATTAGTCCTTTGATTCGTTTAAGGGATGCATCTATGTTGGGGTTCTCATGCTCAAATGAGAAAGTGCCTGTGAAATTCTGTCGCAATGTCGTCCATGTCATAGATCCTTTGCGTAATTCCTAGTCCGTATACTAATTCACTGGTATGCCCTCTAGAGTATGTGTGAAGTGATGAGGCCATTCTTCTAGTGGTGTCATTTTACACAACGTTCTACACGCCTCCAAGTGTTCTGCTGGTGCTCCGTGTCCTTCATATTTAAGTTGTTTGTTGTTTTTCTGTTTTGCACTAAACCTTATGTACACTAACCTCTTACATTGGTACCAGTCTGTGATTGTCTCTTTGCGTGCACTCCACCATATTGCTGGTGTGGCCTTTAGTGCTAATTCAAGTGCTAACAGTCTCTGGTTCTCTAACACTACGTCTTCATACTGTGTCAAGAAAGTTTCCAAATCATTTATTCCGTGGAAGCTGGGTGGTTCTCTTATTTCTGTGCCTATCCATCTTACTGCGCGGTCTATTCTCACACATCTTCACGTGGATACTTCGTGTAGCCTCTGCTGCCAGTTCTCTAAACCGGTGTCTGAGTCTGTTGCGCATGAATTAATGCTCTGTCGACTGAGTACCCCATCTGCATTTGGGTTTACATAATCCTCATCGTGCGCAGTTGTTCTGTACAACTAGCCGATTTCCTCTAAATCTAGGCAAGTAGGTTCTACAAACCTCTCCCCTTCTAATGGGTCTAATGGCACGATGACCCTATATTCTCTGGACTCAAATGTCATTTTCTTGGTCTTCAAATTGATTATGGCCTGGTTGTCAAACGCCCAATCCAGACCAAGCAATGATGGGTAAGGTGTTGTACCTTTCACTATTTCAATGACTTCAAAATCTGCTTTAGTGCGCACTCCATCAAGATCTACTGTCACTCCTTTTAGTCTACCTATTGGTATGACTCTGTGCTGGTTTTCTAGTTTCAATTGAACATGTGAGTATCCTAATGTGGTCTCTCCCATGCATTTCCATGTCTTCTTTGGTAATACATTCACTTTGGATCCTAGATCTAGTATAATGTCTCCCATATTGAAATCACCAATGTTAACATTCAATCTAAATTCCCTACTTGTTCTTCTTTTTGTGTGTATGTGATTAACTGTTTTAGGTTCTAGCTTTCCTTCCATATTGTTGCGACACTTTTGTAGGATGTTTTTAAATATTTTCATAGATGATGGATCACTTAATACTCTTACACACAATTGCAAAAAGCCTTTGATTGTACTTACTTGTCCTGTGGGATGCATTTCGTTGGTATGATCCAATGATGGAGGCATCTCATATTCTGGTGCTTCCTTGTGTGGCTGTGCAGTTGAATTCGACGTTGTGTCCTCCTTATAAAATTCTTGTCTGGATCCCTTAAAGGTCTCCTTTTCCTTTTGCGCGTCAAAATTCTTTCTTGGTTCAATGTTCTTCTTTACCCATTGGTTCTGCGTTGGTTCCTGTCAAACTGCGTTAGTGCCTGTTTTAGCTCCTTCACGGGTAACTATGTTGATATTTCATCCTTCATCCCTTGCTTCAGCTGAAATCCACTGAACATTCTGATTGTTCTGGTTCCTCTTTTCATGAATCTTCACTAGTAGTGTCAAATATTCCTCTGTATCATGGTCCGATGCGTGACAATACATATAAGTTGCTGGTGGAAGTGGGCATTCCCTTGCATAATGTCCTAGTTTCTAACAATTGTGACATGTGACTGGTCCTTTACCTCGTCCAAAACCTCCTCTGGCTCCTCCTCCTCCTCTGTAGCTTGCTCGATCACCTCTCGACACGTTATACTGAGGTGTCTGATTATACTGCGCAGTATTGTACTGAGGTTGTGTTGGGTTGTACTGTGGCTACGCGTTATTGTATGGTTGCTACACAATATTATATTGCTATTGCACAGTGTTGTATGCACTGGGGCTTGATTGAACTGTGGCACTTCTTGCCCAGTCATCATTTCGACCTATACCCTATATGCATTTGATGTCCTTTCTCGCATCATCTCCATAGTCCTGCAATCTTTATCATTGTGGCCCACTGTCTTGCAAAAGGTGCAATATGAAGTCTTTGGAACTGTTTGGTATTTCTGTATCATCGTGTAGTGATACGGGTCGTGACCCAGTTTCTTGCATATTTCGCACCATAATCCTCCCGTTGGTAATGGATTCGACATTCCTGCTGCCATATACTGCATGAACGTTGGACATTCGTTCTTGTGGTGCCCTTCCATCCTACACGTGGTAGACCAAACGACTTCTCATTTGTCCTTGTTCTTATTCTGGTTCAGCTGGAACGTGAGATTCTTCAAATCCTCCTTCAGTTCTTCGATAGCTGGGTTTGTCTCTTGGTACTGGTTTTCTTCTAGTTACAACGCTGCCTTCAGAGCCTCTTCCTGCATTTGAAATTTCTATTGTCATAAAGGGTATTTAAAGTGTGGGGGTAGTGAATTAGCAAATAGGTGCCGATGTTGCATATCGGTCATGAGGTATTTTAACTTTCCCTTCAGTCACTTGAATCTTTGGTCAATCTCCCATACAAATTCTCCTGGTTTCTATCTTATTTTGATCATCTTGTTCATGTACCGGTCCTCTGAACTCAACTTCTGGAACTCATTAATCAACAACTTCTTAATGTCTTCCAGTGTCCTGGTTGTCCCAGGGGCACTATTTATGTCTAGACTCATGTACTAGTCTAGTGCGCGGTCTCTTAGCGTAATAGTTAGCTGTGCGAGTTTGGTATCTTCATCAATGATTTGTTTTGATTCCCAGATATTTCCACAAATGAACAAGTGCTTCTCAGGGTCTTCTACTACTTCTCCGTGAAATTTTGGTAACCTGATGGTAGAATCATGTCCTGCCATTCTGAATATTGAACTACTACCTCCTCCACATGGTGTAGATACTTGACTAGTGTTGCCTAAACTGGCTCCTCCAGTTGTTGTTCCTTGTGTAGATGTACTTCCTGTTGTCGGACTTCCTCAAAACTGCGGTTGTCTAAATGGTGGTGTTCTCTTTGGTGTATTAGTCACACATGGGTTTATGGGTTCCACACTGACATTAATATGGATAGGATGGCTTCCTTCTCCTCCCATTCTTGGACCTTTTGTTTTCCTCTCGTATGTTGCACACAATATTTCCTCAATCTTTTCCATAGCCCAGAGATCCTCTACCTCTTCCTCATCACTTGCCAAGCCTTCCCTCATGGCTATAGCTCTCTTCTTGGTATTCACCTTGTATTGGTAGGGTGCTTCGCTATGCGTCTTTCCCGTTGACGCCAAGATCCACTTGATCTGGTTGTCATCCATCATGATCGGGTCCAAGGGCTTCTCCTCCTTCTTTCCTTTATCCTTCCCTCCTTCCATTTATCCTTACTCTGTCAGTGCTTCCCGCCTTCCCCCATGCACGCAGGGAAGTTTAGCTTTTTGATTCCATTGTCATTTCCCCTTTGTTATATAACAATATCTTAATAGAAGTATATAGGGATTGAATGTACCTTCCTTGAGGTCCGCGTAGAAATTCTTGCTCCACTGCGCTGTATGACTTCGCTGTGTCCACGACAAACTCTGTTATGAAGCCTGCCACAATACTATCAAGCCAAAAGTTCACTGCACGGGTGAATTTGTTGTTCACCTGCTGTAACTACCCAATCTGTACTGGGGTGCAATATAGCTATCAAATCCGGTTCGTCACATGGTTATCCTTCAACCTTAGTATCCACTCCTGCAGTAGATGCGGAAAATCACCGAAAAAGACTTTGTGTAAATCAATAAACACGTATTTGTCCATATATTTGTGAGGTGTGATTCTAGGGTTTCTATTGTCTTTCTGTGCAAACTCTAGCGCTTTGGTTCTCAACCAAGTTTCGATTTCTGCTATTTTGGGGTTCCACGGTCTCAACATCCCCTTCGAATGGCTCATTGCTCTCTTCTTTTCTTTGCGCGTTTCCCTCCTCATTACTCAATCCTCCTCTATTCCTTCCAACGACAACAAAACCATTTGTTGGTTACTAATTACTGGCTCTACTCTATCATCTAAGTTATTGACCCAGGGTTCATGTATTTCGGGTTTCCAACAAAAGCCTCTAAAACTATCGACCCTCCTAGTAAACCAGAAGGCAAGACAACACGCAGAACGCACCGCGCAGTCTCACCTGAGATAACTTTAATGGGTGGCTGTAAGAATCATGTGTTTACAGCCTAGGATTGAGTGCAAGATATGGGATCTGTATTCTGGATGATTTATTATAACTGTGATTGCAACCTACTGTTATTCACGACTTATTCCCTCAATATCACAACAGTATTTAAACAAGCAATGTAACAACTCATTCATTCATTAAGCATAACAAATAACTACTGAAAAGACAGTAAATATATGCATGCACTCATACCATTGCACATATGTTACCTTGGTTCACCCCCTCCTGGGGCTATGTCCACAAAGATTTGGCTCTTGTCTCTTTTATTATGGTAGTTCTACATATCCGGCGCCGCGCACTTACAATTCTCCTCTAATGGGTAAGATCTATATGAGGCGAACTAGATCGCACCAGGCTCCTCAGCCTGCGATCTAATCCTCAGATCTTCCTTCTCTCCTCTCCTTTAGCTCAACAAATTACAAAACAATACATAACAACACTAAAATTCACATCCACTCGTACATATCTATGATGTGACAATACAAAAACGAACTAACAAGAAGGAACCCCCTATGATACCTACGTATCTATATTTATATCTTTCGGGCTTTTCATCCGTTTACAATATATTACCAAAACCCTAACCCTACCGACGTTAGGTCTTCCTCCCATGTGCGCATGTTGTTCTTCCTTCCAGCTGTCACTTTCCTTATGCACACCTTCTTGCATGCGCTCGTGCTGTGTTTTCCTCCAGCTGTTACTTCAATTTATGCACACTTTCCTTCCCCACGATCGTCCTCCTTTCCACTTCGGTCTGCTGCCAACAACATTTGACATTATTTCTCATTTATAAATAAAAGTGAGATAAAATTCATCACACAGGACTAACCCACATACCCATGCATGTTATAAACACACAATAATGCAAGACATCCCAAGACAAAGTGGACACAATGTTTACCCTAGAAATCCAAATAGGAAAATCATATTTTTAATGGTGCTCAAAATTTTCTTTTCGACTATAATGATACAATGTTATTCTTATCAAACAAGAAGCCCCTTTGAGGATGAGAGTAGCTTAATAAATGGGGAGATCTAGGGAGTAAGGGAAGGCCAAAAACCATGGCTCTTCACTTCCCATTCCTCTTCCTTCTCTCCTATTCAATTTTTTTTAATTACATTTAATTTTCCTCTCACATTCTCATTTTTCTTATCATATTCGTCTTTACATTTGTTGATTATTTACATAGTTTACATAACCATCGCAATTTTTAGTGATCCATCAGGATTTTTCGAATGACTTATGGTTGAGTTTTTATTTGCATGCATTAATTAACCATTTGGAAACTTAACGAAAGAACGAGAAAAAAAATGAATTATATAGCCATTTATATATATGCAAATCTGAAATTCAATGAAAAGCAGCAAACCATAATACACAGGTTGATAACGGAGTTCGACACAACCTTGCCTACGTCTCCGGGCCTTTTTGCTGTGGGGGAGGCTTCTTTATTTCTTTTTGAAAGCTCAATAGTACATATTTACAATGCCGAATGGCTTCCAGACTGATCTGGTCATGTTCGCCCAGATCTCTAGAATCTTGCACAAAAGATGGCACGTGAAACGGATGTCCGGAGCTCTCAGAAATCGTCCGACAACATCTCCTCCTCAACGGCTTCCCTGCCTCAAACTGGCTTTGACTTGGCTTCGCTTCAGCATCTCTGCTCTGAATGCCCTCAAAAGCTGTCCCCTTGGCCTCAAAATGGCCTTGGTTAAATAGTGGGGGAGTTAGTTGTCCATCTCCAACTTCCTCCACGAATTTAGGCTCTAAAAATGCCCAATAACTCCCAAAAATGAGTTAATTACATTAAAAATGATTAATTACATTTAAATTAACAAAAAAGTGGTTAAAAACCCACTTTCAACTATATAATAGTTATGAAAATGGATTAGGCCCCCTTCATTGGGCGCGCGCTCCTTTATACGGTCACATGCATCTTCATGTGGCCACGCGCTAGCCCTTGGGCTATGCGCAGGCCACCCCAAACGTGCTAGCCCCCGGTCTCATGGCTTATGGCATATACCCATGGTTTAAATACAACATAGCCCCCCCTCACACACATATGGTAACAGTTATAACAATAAATAACCGTTGTAACAAACCGCGCCATTTGTTGTCGGACCCGGTCACATGGGTTTCAATATAATAAACCGCGGGTTTACATAATACCCCGCGCCAACGGTTAACATGGCAATGTATATAATAACGGAACCGTGGGTTGTGGCTTAAGCCTCGGCCCGACCCCCCGCCGAACAACACATAAATCAAACTTAAATATACTTTTGCCCACCAACATAATAAGTCTCATGCGGTGGTCCAATGGTCGTAGTGTTGTTGCGAAGGCATAGCCGGTTGGGGAGGTCCGGGGTTCGAATCCCCCGGGCTCCAAAAACCTTTTGACATGCCCTCATTGACTAAAACCGGGGTGCCACATGGCAGCCCGTGATTGGGCCACGTGGCACCCTTACATCCAATCGATGCATGCCACGTGTCGACCGATGATTCGTCCACGTCAACAAGCCACGTCAGCTCGTCGTACGGTCCAGTCATCATGCTACATCAGCGCCGTACTGCCACATTGACCTGCTGCGTCAGCCCTACCGTATGCTCTGTCAGCCTGCCATGTCATCTGCTAACGTCACCCGTGCCACGTGTCACCCTTTCAGTGGTGACACGTGTCACCTCGGGATTGGTCCAGTCGTACACCAAAAACGCCAAATCTTCCTGACACGTGTCATTGCCGGAGGCTGCCACATGTCCTATACGGACCTGCCACATGTCATCTCCTGGTGCTGCCATGTGTCCTGTACAGACTGGCACGTGTCCTGTACGGAGTGTACGGACAGGTACAGTCAGCGTCCAAAAAATTTTCCCTGTTTGGCTTGGCGGACAGAATGCGATATCTTCTTCATACGGGCTCCGTTTGACAAAAAAATTATACCACCGGAATCAGGAAGATGAGACGAACGCAATGGTGTTGGTTTCGTTGGATTCCGAGCACTTTCATTTTTGAGCATTTTTCATGCCCTGTCAGGCTTCTGAATTCGATTTCGGATCATTTAGAATGTTCTTACACGTATCCTTCCTTATGGATTCTTCTAAATTCTCGGGCTCATCAAATTGAATTTTATCCTTGTAGAAGGGTGGCAGTCCATTTAAGAGCTTATGAATTTTGAACTTCTCATTTCTGATAAAGCTCACATACTTGATAATTTCCAATAATTTCTCTCATATTCGTCCATGGTCATGTTCCCAAGTTTGAGTTCAAAGAACTCTTGCATCTTCTTGTCATAATATTCCTTTTACAAGAATTGCTGCTGAAAATATTTCTTGAATTGCTTCCAAGAAATTCTATTTTCATCAAGGTTCTTAACCTACTTCAGTTGATCCCACCATATAGATGCCTTTCTTTGAATATGATAGGCTATTTTTGAGGCCACAACAACCCCCCTTTACTTTTTCTTTTATAAGCGAAAGGAAAGGCCCCCCCTACTAAAATTTCAATCCTATTGCTTAATATTCTATTGCTTTAGCCTGATGTTATTTCTTTGCCTACCTTAAGGGAGTTAGGGATTTAATATTGATTGATGATTGTCTTTGATGGGTGTTTATTATTCCTTTCGATATGATGATTTTAAATGTATTCATGATGCTTATTGACCCATGATGTTTCATTGACATTTGTATGATGCAATTGACATGTTATCTTCAGACGTTTTGTTGATTCTGAAGTGCTTGATGATCCTATGTGGCTGCAAGGTTTGATGTTCTATTGCATGTCTTGAATAATTTTGTTGTTGATTATTTTTTTGATTGACTAAATCAAACTATGCATGTTCCTGCTAGCATGATTTTGCTTCATGTTTTCATCTTTAGGCTTCCACATGTGGATTCTACTCACATGTTTCAAACTATAAGTCTGAATTACAAAATAACTAATCCTTCTTCTGAGGTGAAACTTGACACACACAATATCAAGACACTTATTTATAGCCACCCATGATTGTTGCTGAAGAATCTAATGCTTATCTATAAGTTTGATTTAAGGTAGGGAATACGAGGTTTATAGTGTGTTGGTAAGTGTCCTTTTGATTGCATGGCTGATCCCATTATACTATTTTGCACGAGTAGGTTTGCAAGGGCACTTCATTCATGTGAATACTCCATCCTTGAGAGGTTTGTGGGGGGATCTATTTATCCTTGTCCACAACCTTGGCCTTGAATCTTTCCAGGATTATCCTTATTGGGAAGCATATTTCCTTGGCTTGTAGTTTCCTTGAGGTTCAAATCCCCCAAGGCTGTTGGAGCCAACTTTCCCACAAGCATGTCCCTGAACCTCTTCAAATTGATCTATACTAGGTCCTTTTTGGTCTTACCTCTCACCAAAACCCAGGTCAAAATCCCATTCATCTTCTTTATTGTAAGTCCTTATCGTTCTGTTGCTTGATGTTTGTTCACTATCTGTCATATTCGTATCATACACAATGGTATGACGTAAGGAAATTTTTTGTATTCTTGCTCCTCACAATATTAGCATGTCCACCCTATGATATGTGCATCTTTATTGGATTGACCTATGTCATGCGCTTGGTTGGCATCATTTTTTTTTTCACTTGTCGCTACTTTTGATGTTAAATCGTCACATGAAGTGTCGTTTTCTTCCCCTTCTTCACTTCCCCTACGTTGCAATCGAATTGTAGTATTCTTCATCGCTATATGACCTATCTCCTCTCCATGATTCCCAATTTCTTAAATACTACCTTATTTTCCTTATTCTTGATTTCGACCCCTAGGTGCGGAACCCTGATTGGCGAAACCCTGACCGGTGGAACCATGCGAGGCATGGAACCTTGACTTGTGTAATTTGGCCTAATTTCCTAAAGTGTAATTTTTTTTTTCTTTGTACATATATTTTTAAAATATTTATGTTTTATTTTATTTTTATTTTAACTTATTTTTGTTTTTATTTTTATTCAATTTTCCCATGGCTTTGCAAAACCATATAGTATTGCCCGTGGTTTTCCCCTAGAATTAATTTAGGTATTTATTTTTACTTAGGAGAAAATTAATTCACATTAGATATTTGTTTTACATGGGATAAATACATTGTTACATGCATACACTAATTTGTATTATATAAAAAAACCATTTGTTACCTAATATGTTTTGACCAAGACCTAGGGTGTCATATCTACTTTTTTTTTTATTATATATATTCGTTTATTTATTTATTTTTAATTTTTAATTTTGTATATATATTTATTTTCCTTTTTCATTCTAATTTCATTTTTTCCCCTTTTACCCCCGATAAACCCTAAATTGTACATACCCATTCTAGTTTTCCTCTTTTAATTTAATTTAGTTTTAATTTAGTCATTTTTTATTTCTCCCTCACCCACCAAAAATATAATGTAATATTCCAAGTCCATCCCCATCAGCCCTCACATGTGCTTTATAACAATTCCCATGAGAAATCAACGATTAAGGCACGCCTCCTTTTTTTAGGACAATCTTCCTAATATGGGAATTGTATTATCCATTAAAAATCTTTTATTCCAAAATGCCTTGAAACCTTCGTATATTATAATATTTTCTTGGTTTTCCACCTAGCTCATGAAGTATTCTTCGTCGGCATTCACTTTATATAGACTTATTCCACCTCTTTCACCAAAACCTCGACAAAGATGCGTTATATTCCAACGTGCATATTTTCTTTAACGTATTTTTAGAATATTATTTTAATAATTATTGTTGAAGAGTGTGAAAAAAGGATGGGGATTAGTCTAATGTTTTTATTAACTCATTGGGAGGAGCTTATGAGAGCTAGGTTGTCAGGAGTCTTGGTCGTTGGAGGAGTCACCTTCTACCTAGACTTCACCTCCCTTGCTACCTTTTGACGATGACCATGCAATAGTTTAAAATCTTGGTGGAAGATAAGCACATGTGAGAGGAGTATTATTTTAATATTATTTCACGGGAATGAGCTCGAGTTAGAGTAGGGAAATCTTGGTCGTCGAAGAACTCACGAGAACTACCACACTCCTTCACCACCAACCCCAACGACCATGCATTTAATACATATTTTGATTGATTATTTTAACGTGTATTTTGGAGGGTGTGCACTATATGGAAATAACCACATTTAATATTATATTAATATTATCCCACGTCATTGGATCCCTATCCATTGGAACTTACTATTGGGATTTACCATTTACCCCAACTCACCAACTCTTCGATGACCATTCCATTTAATATTTAATTTTTGGGTGGATTATTTTATTAATATTTATGGAGAAACATGTACCCATTGGATATAGTATTATGTAATATTCATTATCGGGAGTTGAAGATTGTTGTCGAAAAAGTTACCAGGATTTACCTTTTACCTTCACTCACTACCCTTTCGACGACAACAACCATGCCTTGGTATATTTTCTTTGGATAATATTTTAATATTCATGTTGAGAAATGTGCACCCTTTGTGTGTATATATATATATGAGAGAGATATTAATATTTTTTATTACATTAGTATATTTTATAATATTAATGTATTTTATTATTTTTAATATTAATGTATTAAACCACCACAGATCCATATTAATCATGGATTTATCATGCGCCTAGATGGATCAAATCTCCCTAGGTGAAAACCATTTTTAAAGTGCAAAATTTCAAGAAAGGTTAAAGGTTTGCACCTCAAGAGATTTGATACCCCTCGATGCTTAATAAATTTGGGGTTAACATGGATCTATGTTGGTAATATTTTATTATTTTAATGTTAGTAATTTTTTATTTTTTAGTAATTTTTTATTTTCACATTAATGGAGGTAATTAGATTATTTTAATTGTGATTTTTATATAGATTAGGAATCATTTTATTTATTTATTTATAATTATAATTAATGTAGGTTAAATGTAATTAATTTTGTTATTTTTCCTTTTAATTATTTTCCTAATTTTTAGAAGGGAAATTAGCTAAACTTATATTTCAAGCCACAGGTCCTATGCTCGCCCAGGTTCTTATTTAAACTATTTATTTGGGATAAAACCATTTAAATGACTAAGTGTTGAACTTTCTTATGCATGTGGGATTTATGTTTGCAGGTTAAGGATCAAGGACCCATATTCACCCACATACATGATCAATCACTGTTGAACGACGTTTGTGAAATGAGCATAACTTGGGATGTAGGTGTTGGAATTAAGCCCATGATACCTCGTCGTAAAGGTATCAGATAGAGGAAGTCATTGGCAGAGGTCTCCAGGCTGGACATGTGAAACATGAAGTTATAAAATGAAGAAAATAAAAGACCATGGATTTGGGGGAAGAAATGACTGTGCAGACTTCAAGAAGCCATATCTCGGGCTATAGGAAACAAAATTAGGCTCAGGATGGCTCACCGAAAATATGGAAGGGAGAAGAACATGATGGGATAACAAGTGTTGGTAGATATTGAGTGGAAATTATACAAAAATGAAAAACATAGAAGGAACCCAAATTTAATTGAAGAACGAGTTGTGCTATGCTCCAACAATCATATCTCAAGCTATGAGCAACAAAATCAGACCAACAATAGCTCAATGGAAAGATGAGATAGAGAAGAATAAGATCAAAAGATCCTAATCAACATGAAAAAACCATAAACACTCATAATAGATCAAGGAACTAAAAATGACGCCAATAGAAAAAGATGTTAATATTTGTGAATGAATGTCATGTATGAGCTACTTGAGGGAGAAAATAACCTCCCAAGAAACTCTCCAACTTTTATTTATAACCCCCACATATTCATTTTTGACAATATGAAAGAAATTCAAAATGTAAGGTGAAAAATGGAAGGAAAATGAAATGAATAGTCACTAGAGCAGACAAGTCTCTCTTGTTTTATAAAAGAGAGCTTGGTGAATGTAAGGGATGACTTTTTCCCTTTGTAAACAAAATATGGTACAATTACTTCTAAGGGAATAAAGAGAGAGGCATTATGGAAACTTGTGATTTTGATAGATGTACACGTGAATTTTCTTTGTGCATCTATCTTTTGCTTGAGTAGCATAGAGTTTGTTGTATGAACTATTTCTTCACTTTGTTCTATATGCTCATGTTGTCATATGTTTCCTAATGAGTACAAAAACTATGTTATGAATGCATTGTACACTAATTGTCTATGTATATGTAGCATTGTTGTTATCACTTATCATTAACATACATGAATTATTTCTGGTTCTGATGATATTATCTCTCACTGTACTCATTCTTTTAATTTTTCTCCCGGGATAGGTTAGAAGTAGTTTTATTTCAATTAGATTAGTATTATGATTAATTAGAAATCTTTGGGGTACAATTCACCACCTTTCCATTTTATTCTTTAATTCTGAATAGTAACGAGGCCCACATACTCATCATAAACACTACACCAAAAAAGAGTAGGTCTAGTTGGGACCTGCCATTGGGCATTATCCCTTACCTTCTTGACAGACCATATAGACTTGCGTAATACCATAGCTTGAAATCCAATTATAAATGTAAATGTAAATGTACATATAGGCTGGTGAGCTATCAACACTAAGTTTTGGGTTCTATTTTTGTGCGCGGACACAAAAGGTGGAGTGCATGCCCATTTCATAGTTTGCGTGCACCCGAGGAAGTGTGCAAGGATTGTCTTGAAGTGTGCATCAGACCGGGATTTGTAGCCAGGATATTTTGGGTCCAGATAAACTTTGCATATAAATATTTTAAGGTTAGAGTGCCTCTGTGGTTTAGTGCGACAACGTGTTGAGTTTTGTGTGTGCACCAAGGGAGGGTGCACACCCATTTCATAGTTTTGTGCACACCCAAATAAGCGCACCGTGAGGCTAAAAGGCCAGTGAGCCTATCTTTGTAAAAGGGTAATGACACTCAGATAATTAATGAAAACACATCATTGCATGCATGTTACGAGGAAAATCACTCTATGGCTTGGGGTAAACCACAACAGTTGGAATGACTGCATAAATCAACTCTAGTCTCAAGTATGCTATATAAACAAAGATGCTAACAAGACAAGATAAAGAGCCTACTGTTGATATTATGGTAGCTTCGGGAGGTATGAACCTCTATTGTGACCTATGATGAGATTAGAATATTCCGGAAGGAAGCAAAGAAGTAAAGGAAACCCTAGACGAGATGTCGGCTGCGGAAATATAATTAATATGAATTAATTAGTACCCAGAAGGAGAAGTCGGCCCCAATAAGTCTGCTATAACCACTATAAATACAGGGTGCCATTCTCTCATTTGACACATTCTTAGAATTGCAAAGAGACAGTTGTGCGCACTGCAGTTGGTAGTTTTGTGCGCAAGTTTCTGGGGAAGGTGTTGCACTGGTTTTCTGGGTGGGACTATATGATCAACTTTGGTTTCTATT
>JASDQU010294212.1:16144-27086 GCA_032191745.1 Picea mariana | reverse complement strand
TTTTTTTGTCACAAGTCTTTTGATTTTACAAACAACAAAGTCCCTAAAATCCCTTCCTTTAAAAGAAATCATTATTTATGGTGCCTCTATTATTCACGGTGCCATCATTAAAATTCCTTCCTTTACAGAGAGTGATATTATTAGAAAGTCTACACGTCTGTCTCTTGCAAAAGAGGATATTCATGGTGCCACTATTATTTATGTTGCACATTCCCCGGACTTTGATGTAATTGTAGGCTTCGTAAATTTATTCCTATGAGGATGAAATGAGAAGAGCGAGCAGAGTGAATATTATGGAGGAACAATGTCAGAAACAAATATTGATGCGAGCATTCTCTTTTGGTGGTCTAATTAAAGTGACCACTTTTGACTATCTATATAAGCACTCAATTGTCTCTCTATTGGCAATCTACAACCAAACTATATAGAAGCTTTTAGGTTTAGCAGTGAAGGATTTGTTTTTGGTTTTTTCGAGAAAGGAACTGGCCCAACTCCGCACCGGCCAAGCGACCTCACAATAAATATGACTATAGTTGTGATCGTTCATTTTCTAGTGTTTATTTTAATCCTAGGGAATAACTTAGGATTGTTGAGAGAGACATTATCTTATTGGAATACCTCAGGCTTGCTGAGAGAGGTAGTGACAAAGTAGGTGTTTTCTTATTGGAAGATCATTTTCATGTTGTTGCTCCTCCTTTTCTTGATCACTGGAATCCTTTATGAACTAGCCTTATTTGGGATAATTTAGGTGGGGGACACACATGGTGACAATGAAGGTGGAATATGGCCTAAATTAAAAACTTCACCAATTGGGCATTCCATCTCATTTGCGTTCCGGGGAGCGATGCGATGGGATGAATTTTTGGGTAAAGAAGCACTGGGAAATAGATCAAGAGTGTGCTACATAGAGCGAGACCGGGGAAAACTTATAGGTTGGGTGAAGACATCTGTAAATTCTATGAGTGAGGGATCCATGGAAGGAGGTACATGAGTATTATGATTGTCTGGGTTAATGGGGCAAACTAAGCATAAAGAGATGCATTAGTTTTGACTGACTTGATTAAGGGTCACTTGGTCAGTAGTATTTTGGGTGGATTTAAGAGAAGAAGAAGTTAGAACATAGGTTCATCCCACAAGTTGCAAGTGATATTGATGGGATTTGGCATGGTACACAATGTGTCGGGATTTTTTGTAGGGAAGTCCAAATAAAAATTTTGCACAGTCCAGAGGGGAGAAATTGCACGTGACTATATCCCGAAATGGGCCAATGGTGAAAGTGACTGCACAACACTGAGAAAATATGACATGAGGGCCTCACTTTTGTACCCAACAAATTTGGTATA
Organism: Picea mariana; assembly: GCA_032191745.1. Classification (NCBI taxonomy): domain Eukaryota; kingdom Viridiplantae; phylum Streptophyta; class Pinopsida; order Pinales; family Pinaceae; genus Picea; species Picea mariana. Next base: position 25,743 of record JASDQU010294212.1, on the reverse strand, counting down.
ATGTTGGATGTCGAGTATTGGGGATTTAGAGGCATTGTACAAGGTTTTGTGAGACGAGGTTCTTATGGTTTCCATTGTCCATAACGAAGGTGGCTAATTTATGTCTAATATGGAAATTATGGGTGAACAGAGGAAGAGTAGATGTTCCTAGTTCATTATAAATCATCAATATGAGGGATGTGTCTACTTTGGTAGGATTATTGATGGACACAACTGCACTAGGTGTAGGGGATTCGAGTGGAGCCATCTCTGTGAACACAATTGTGTTGGTGCACAAATTATTAAGTGCACGATAATATGTAGAATAATTCGAGTTTCTTTTGTGGAAATAACACCATGGCACATTATGGGATGATATAGGAGAGGTCTAAGGACTAGAGGAGGGCAGATTAGGCGAATTACTTTATGTTCCACGTACAAGGCTCAAAGAAGATCCTTGTCGAAGGAAGGAATTTCGAACAAATCTACTTCATGATGAATACTTAGCAATAAAACATAATTGAACTTGACAATCAATACCTCTTCCATATCAGTGACAATCCGTAGATGATATAGACTAATTGGAAATTTTTCTATATATATCAAAAACCAAGGTGGTCTTCTGGTCTAATTAAACTCTTGGTTAAACTCTTGATGAGAGGGACAAAAACTACTATGATCTTGTTGTCCACTAATATTCACAAAATAAAAAATTGATTTTGTTCTGATTTTTTTTTAGTTCTCTCCATAATTACATTTGAAATTGAATTTATCACCTTGGTATAAACACATTTAAAAAACAATTTATCAGCGTAGTATAAAATCCAACGTTTTGGTTGTTTTGAAGTTCATTTTTAAGGATGGAAGATTCATTTTTCAATCACTAGAATGATGAAGTAGAAATGTTCAAATTGCATGATGTTTCTGTATTTGGGGTTTTAAATAAATGTATGAAATCAACATAATCTATTTACAATGTTCAAATTGCATGATGTTTGTGTGTTTAGGGTTTTGAATCCATGTATGGCATCAACATGATCTGTTTACAATCACATCAACATAATCTGTTTACAATGATTTCAGTATGGTTTAGGTCAAACTTAATTAACCATATTCTCATCAGAAAAGGAACAAATTGTTAGCTAATTATCCAGATCCATTTTTATCTAGAACCCTTTAGCTCTAAAGATTTAAGAAAGGCCAATTAAGTGAGAAGATTTGATTTCTATATTATTCATTCTAGAGACAACCACATAAGAAAGGCCAAGCAAGTGAGAGAGACCCCGAAACAATATTTCAGGATAGTTTCCTATGGTGTGGGCATATAGTTGTCAATAATCGAGGCGTTGATAGAACGTTTTCATGGTGTGGCGATGGGATCATTTAGTTTCTTCGGGTGGAAAATGTAGAGACAACCGTGTCTTCTTTGAGTGAATAATGGAAAATGTAGGACCACCGCGTCTTCTTTGAGTATTATTGTGGTTGCGGATCCTAGATGGTTGCCTAAGAGGAATGAGGTTGGATTCCATTTGGATTCAGTTTCTTTGAATAAAAGGTATGGCGGTGTAGGATTGTGTTATTAATTGGATTCCAACTATAAGTCAAACATGAAAGGCAAGATATGAACACAAATTTTAGGGTGTCCATTATTTTTCCATTTGAATCTTTGAAAACATTTGAATCTTTAATTTTGAGAAACAACTCATTTCAAGGAAAAACTATGCCTAAGCAAACTCATTTCAGGGAAAAACTATGCCTAGGCTATGGAAAAACTATGCCTAAGCAAACTCATTTCAAGGAAAAACTATGCCTAAGCTTTGGGGTGCCCATTATTTTTCCATATGAATATTTAATTTTGAGCAACTCATTTCAGGGAAAAAGTATGCCTAAGTATAGGTATGAGTCCTTTCGTCTTCGAAAGGTTATCTTTCATGGCCTTAATCATGATTTCGTAGACCTATACTGCATTGTTATTGAAGCTATGTGATGCATCAAATTTTTACAATATCATCATCAGGTACAAAATCTTAATCATCATCAGGTACAAAATCTTTCTATTGTATGAGTTTTATATTGTATGAGTTCTACATGATTTTTATTTAAAATTTAATTTCTGTAAGAATTAGACAATAAGTCATGGTTCCAATCCATTGAAGTGCTCCAAAATACACTAAATATTTTCCAATTTCAATATGAGAGAAACTTCAGAATCATGAAATAAATAATTTGTTGTAAATATCATACCGACGATTTCTGTTATAATCTTATTTGCAGCGCTATTATGGCACCATACGGTACTCCATAGGAAGACGGTGGGTATGCTCCCGTTTGTGTATGCTTCCATATATAACTAACTTGTAATTCAAGCCTCCTTGGATGGGAAACCTATTTTCCTTACTTACCACAGATCTGAAAAGTATAGAGTACGTTGTGAAGACAATGAAGGGAAGTTATTATAAATGTATTTTCTACGATTTATTGGACGAGGAAATCCTCAACAACCACATAGAGTAGGCTATGTTATTCAATCTAGAGATATCTCTATCTTCTCTTTAAAATAAATTAGAAAAAAGAATTATGCCTATCTTCACTTTAAAATAAATTAGAAAAAAAATTAAGCGTACGCTCTCCAGAGCTCTCGAAGAATTGTTATTACAGATTCCACACCTATTGGACACATTCATGCACCCAAAGTAATGGGAGATATGCTCTTTTTTCTCAACCTAGAATTTAGGCTCCACGTTGGATTTAGAATGTGTCTCTGGGCGCAGTAAGACCTAATGAAAGAGATTAATGGGTTGTAGAATGTGTCTAGAGGCAACAACACCTCATATTGGATTGTAGAATGTGTCTTTGCGCGCAGAAAGACCTAATACATTCTCAGAAAGAGATTATTGGGATCTAGAATGAATTTCTAGAAACAATAACACCTGATATTGGACTGCATAATGTGTCTCTGGGGCAGCAAGACCTAATACATTCTAATAAAGATATTGTTGGGCTGTAGAATGAGCCTCCAGAGGAAACAAGACCTAATACATTCTCAGGAAATAAATTGTCTGAATGGAAAATTCCACCATTCGAGAATGTTTCATTCCACTGCAAATGTACTGCCGGATGGCAAGGATTTTGTACGAGGAATCTATGGTGTTATAGTGAAAACACCTCCAATGTGTGTTGCAACAACCTCTGGATGTTGCATGCTATTTGAGGCATCGACAGTGGAATACCAAGTGGGAAAATGCAACAACCACACAAATATTACATTCTTGTTTAAAGATGCAGGCGTTTAATAACGCAATAGGAATCCATCGTCTACATACAACACTCTCCACATCACTCTAATCGTATATTTGGACTTACCTATGATTTTATTTTCTACTTTATTGAAATAATATACATAGCACTCTTCGATTTAAACACAACCACGTTAATGTTAAATATTATGTTCATGATTAAAGCCGTGGGCTGTTTAATTGCAGAATAGGCATTCATATAGGCATTCAAAAAAAAAACCCATCACATATCCCGGTTTAATCTATCTATAAGAGGATCACTGGATGTTTGTACGTAGCATCACCAATACACTCTATCAAAAAGAGGATAGAATAACTGAGAAAGATTTCTTTGAAGAATGCAACATATCCTTCCACGTGAGACTTCTTTCTCACTATTCAGTTTTAGCTATATAGCTTTGTTGAAGAATATATTACAACTATTCCATAACTTTATTCCATAACTTCATCGTGAATTTATTCTTTTATGTAATTAATTTTTTATTTTATGTATTTAAAGTTTATCCAATTTGCTTGTTTCTTTTGTCAATTAATTAATACTTATAAATTAATACTAATAACTTGGTTAGATTGGTACAAAACTTTGAGTCAATAACGTGGTTAGATTGAGATAACTTCAACGTGAATTTATTCTTTTATGTAATTAATTTTTTATTTTATGTATTTAAAGTTTATCCAATTTATTTGTCTCTTTTGTCAATTAATTAATACTTATAAATTAATACTAATAACTTGGTTAGATTGGTACAAAATTTTGAGTCAATAACATGGTTAGATTGAGATAAAACTTTGGATACAATGAGTCATAAATTTTGTTAATTAATTAATACTTATAACTTGATTATATTGTTAGATTTGTATAAAATTTTGGATATAATGAACAAAATAACTTGTATAGATTGGTATAAAACTTTGGATACAATGAGTCAAAAAGATTTATTTGGATACTAATACATGGTCTTTCTCTTTATATTTGTTTCTCACTCTTCAAGTCAAGATATAGATTTAGTTATAGCTTATTCAAATCAAGATATAGCTTAGGCTAAAAAGATATTATAGATGTTTATAACTTGATCAGAGGCTAAGTTATATCTAAATACAATATTTGGTTAACCATTGTTTTTGAGTTGTAAGTTAGTTTTTAAAAATTAAAATCAATACATATTTTAGTGTAGCATTGAATTTTTAATGTACAAGGTATTGAACATTAAAGATAATCTGTTCAACTATTGTTAACCATAGTGAAACATTGTTAATCAACATGGTCAATTTTAGTCACTTTTGGTAACCATCGTTAACCATGGTCAAACCATATCTACATCCTCTTCTATAGTTAACACTACTCAACCATAGTCAACATGATCATACATGGTCATCCATAATTAACCATATTAAAACACGACTAACCATAGTAGAACATGGAAAACCATAATTAACCATTGTCAAACCTTCATGAATTCATGGCCAAGCCTTCATGAAATTTGAATGCATTATAACCATTGAGGAATGTAGCAAGTCAATGATATTAGACTATATTAAACCATAATCAAACATGGTCAATCATAGTCAACTATAGTCAAACATAACCAACCATAGTTAACAATGATCAAAGATAATCAACCATGGTCAAACAATCATTAACCATAGTCAAACATTGTGAACAATACTAAACCATTATCAAACATAATCAACCATGGTTAAATATGGTCTACGATGTCAACCATGATTAAACATGGTCTAACATAGCCAACCATTGTTAACCATAATTAAACATGGTCAAGCATATTAAACCATTGTTAAATGTAGTCAACCATAGTCAATCATTGTTAATCACAGTCAAACATGGTTAACCATTTCAACCATAGTGAACCATGGTCAAACATGGTCAATCATTGTCAAACATAGTTAACCATGTTTGACTATAGTTAACCATAGTAAAAATATCCAACCATGGTCAAACATGGTCAACTATAAAAAAATTCAACCATAATCAATCATGGCTAATAAAGCTCAACGATAATCAATTAAACTCAACCATAGTCAAACATGGTAAACCACACTCAACTATAATAAAACATGTCAATTATAGTCAACCAAGATCAACCAAAGCCAACCATAGTTTGACCAAATTCAACTATAGTCAAACTTAGTAAATGAAAGTTGATAATCAACAAAAGGCCATCATGTTAAGGATGGCTTTCAAACAGGCTCAACCGTAGTCGACCATGGTCAACTATAATTAGCCATATTTAAACATGCTTAGTCAAGAATGATCAACTAAAGTCAATTATAATAAAAAATGCACTACTAAAGTCAGCCATAGTTAGCCATTATTGACCATAGTGAAACATGGTCCACCATAGTCAACTAGAATCACCCTTCTTCAACCATAGTCAATTATGTTAAAACATGATTGATTATAGTCAATGATAATTAAATGTAGTTAACCATAGTTAACAATAATCAAACATAATCAACTGATTGAAGAAAGGTTTGCACATCTAGAAATTTAAAACCGGAATCAAGAGAGGTCTCTATTGATAATATATTCATAAGTTTTTTATCCTTATATTTAGCATGAAATTATAAATATTTTAAAATTGAGAAATATTGCTCTTACTTGACAGTTAAATTGTTCTAACTTTATGTCGCCTTCATGCAGTTTGTGTTTCTCTTCAAATAGCTAAAGGAGTTCGCGCTAGCTTGCATGAATTGAGCAAAAGAATGAAATGGTCTAAACCTCTTTATAACGAAGGACGGTATGGATCACAAACCAACGTATGTCCATGGGTGTTTCTGATGGTTGATAAAGTGTAAATCATTTGATTTTTTTTATTTTTAGTTTTCTGAAAATCAATTTTTTTATTAATTATCTATTTATTATGGTGTGGCTTGCAGATTCGTTGTTGCAGAAGAATAGAAAAAACAAGTAGATGATGCCAAAGGACTCCATAGCATTCATGATGCTTAATGAACTTGAGAAACAGGGATTATGTCGAAAACAATAAGATTCAGAAGTAAAAATTATATGTTGTAAAACAAGCTTGAGTAATTGGTATAATACTTAAATAACAATGGAGCTACAGAATCTAAATGTTATAAAAGTAGCTTGCATGTTTTGACAAATGACTTGGTTTCCATGAAACAAGCCAAAAACAATAATATAGAAAGAATGTTGGACTATAATGAGAGACATACTATCTATGAAACGAAACTTTTGGATTATTTCCAAAATTTGAGATTTCTTTCCATAACATTAACCTTTGTAAATCTTCTACTTTTTGGCTTATTTCTTGGTAGGTTTGGGTAGGTGTTTACTTTTTAATATATTTTAAAATATTAAAACACATTTTATTTATTTAAATTTATTTTTTATTTGAAATACCAAAACAAATTTAAACACCATATTATATATTTTTGTTTTTTTAATGTGATAAAATGTTAAAATAAATTATTTATTATTTTTTTCATAATATTTAAATTATTTTTATAACATATATTATTGGTTAACCAATTGAAAGTGTTATTATTGAATCTTTAAAAGAATGCTATTTTTTCAATATTAAGTTATACCTAAGTTTTGAATTTTAATAGTTGAACTTCCACAATGTAATTTTTTTCCAATCTTAGATAATCTAACTTTGAACTTTTCATCTTAAATAACTCTGACATCTATTCATTAAGGTCATTAAATTTGTGTGAGTAAAATAATACATGTGATGTTGAATGTGAAGTGCAATTTCCTCACTTAAATGTTTTTGAACAATCTTGTGATAAATTTTTTTTTTCCATGACTTAAATTTTATGAAGAAAATAGAATATTTTATATGTATAGATAAAATATCTTCAATATGCGTATATAAACATTTTCAATATACTAGTATAAGCATCAAATATATAATTTAATGTGGTTATTGCTAATAACAATTTATTACTATTACTATATTATTATTATTATTACTACTATATTTATTATTACTATATTTTAAATTTTGTATGATATATCATATTAGGTATTCATATGCCCTACAAGTATGTTAATGTCAAATGGAAAAAAACTAAGTTACATTCTCTTCAATATTAAGTTGTAAAATATATTTGGTTTTTCTAATTACAATGAATTAATATAATTTTTATAATTTATTATATATTATTAATATTTTTGGATATAAAATAACAAATAAATTAAAAAAAAAAAATTTAAATATAAAAAATAACAATTTAAACTAGTAAGTTATATTATAAATGTTCAAATGAACAATTTCCAAATTTCAAAACCATTCCATAATATAATATATTTTAATGGTATAATTTAAAAGTTGTCATTTTAATAACATATTTTATAGAATTAATATAAATTATGATTATATATTTTATAGAATTAGCTTCTTAAAACATTATAGTAACATAATTTATAGAACTAACATATTATTTAAGTTGTGATTATAAATATATAGCTTGAGTGGACCTAATGGTTAAGAACATGTGTTTCCTCCTAAGAGATCACACATTCAAATCCAAAAGACATAGGGTATGTATACCTCTTTATCAATGTCATATTGTATCTCTCTTTCTATGTTATATAAAAGGTCTAATTATAATATAAAAATATTTCATTATTTTCTTTTTTTAATAGGAATAATTAATTTCTCTTTATATGTTATATAGAAGGTCTAATTATAATATAAACATATTTCATTATTTCTTTTAATAGGAATATTTATTTTTTTTCTAGAAAAGTGTTAGACAACATAATAATACAAAAAATGAGGATTGTGCCACAATTTAGTGTATGGAAAAAATCCTAAGAACTTGTGGCCTAATTACAATAAGCATAACACTTTCCTTAGTAGAGGATGTTCAAAAGATTCTACAGAAAACATGAAAAAACTTGAAACAATTTAAAGACATGATTGATGGAAGATTCCATCTTATTTCATTAGAGAAGACCGAAGGTCATGATCCATGCCATCCATATTCACCCCTTTGGGATATTATCTTCCACGTTATCCTCCACATCTCAACCAATGGAAATTATGTAGTTGGATGTAGTTGGTTTATGGTCCCTATCCAAACTTGGTACCTTGTGGTGCAAAGCACTACATTAAGATTCTAAGTCCTCTATTTGATTCCTCTATTGAAGCAAAGTTTCAATTATTACTATTTTACTCTTGGGTGTGGATTTTCCCTATAGATGTAAATATGGATGTCCTATTATCCCCCATAAGAACCTCTTGGAATCGAACAACATGTTGAATATCAACAATTTCACAAAGGAGACATAAAATTGGGTCATGGTGGCTCACCTATTGTCTAATGTCCAACGGAAGTTTCAAAAAGTCCTCAAAATCCATATTTTTGTTAAATTCCATTTTCAAAACTAAGCACCACACTTGCACCATGAAATTATCACTTGAGGAAGCAGAGAAATAGATTGATTAAAGAATTGTGTCTATGATTCCTTTCAATTTATATCAAAACTAAAAGACACCTCAATGAATTTACCCAGAATGAACTAATAAACTTGAAGATATAGAGCTAAGATAAACTACTTTGGAAATAGAGCCAAGCTATAAAACACAAATTTACCTCCACAATGAAACATATCTTCCTCTAAGAAGTCGAAAGACCTAGGCTATGATATACATTTTCTAGACTATTCTCCTTAAAGTATTCTTCAAGGCAAAACAAGGGAATGCACATAAGGAAACCGTCCATACCAACAAGCTCCATTATCCCACCTTCTTACTTTATGTTGCCTTCATGCAGTTTCTGTTTCTCTTCAAACTGCTAGAGTGTCTTCATGGATCGGAGAAAAAACACGAAGATGACGCAAAGGACTCCGTAGAATTCATGACGCTTAACGAACTTGAGAAACAGGGATTATGTCGAAAACGATAAGATTTAGAAACAAAAATTATACGTTGTAAAACATGGACATAATCGAATTAGAGTCAGATTTAGGGGTTACATTTTCTGGTGTGCTCGTGGATGAGCAGGGAAGGCTTCAAGCATTATGGGCAAGCTTCTACAACCCGCTGAGCATAAACAGACAAATTTTGCGAGGAATTCCAATTTATGCAGTCAGTCAGGTGTTACAGAGGATTATTGATCGAACTGCAGGTTTACCTTTGCTTATTAACCGAAATAAAATCTCTATGCCGCTCGTCCGCATTTTAGAGGTTGAACTTTATCCGACCTTAATTTCAAAGGCCCGTAGCTTTGGGTTAAGTGACCAGTGGATTACTGAGTTGGCAAACAAAGATCCTCTGAGACAACATGTGTTGCAAGTAAAGTGTTCCTTCGCCGGATCACGAGCAGAAG
>JASDQU010294208.1:4034-14207 GCA_032191745.1 Picea mariana | reverse complement strand
GGCCATAACTCTCTAACCATTAGGAGTTATGTGACGTTATACATACCATCGGAAATGGCATGACAAGCACTATCCATCTAGTATAGTTTCCCTAACAAATTCATTGTCCTTAATCTCATTATTCCAAAATTAAGCATGGGTTATCTTACTTCGCAAAGCGTCTTCCCGTGAGGGATTTCACCATAAGGGAACCACTTTGGATTTCATCCATATTTACTTCTTATCAACCATGACAAAAAAATAATGAGTCATATTTACATCAAACAATCTTGGTTCCATTACCCAAACCTTTTTTCTATGGGGATTTCTTCAAGGGTTGACATCAATGACAACCAACCTTAATCAATGTCCTATTACCTTCACGCTCCTCAAAAATGAAATTGGGTTCCTTTCTTGTTTTCCCAGGCCTTGTACTGTTTATAAGACCTGCAATATTCCCTAGTGTCTTTTTCCTTCCATCATTATACATAGTCGCTCCTTTATTTTTTTTATTGTCTTTCAACTGTATATAATTTGTAGCGAGTGTGTATCTCTGCATACTAGGCATATATTGGACCAGCCTGAACCATACTCCATAAGTGTAACATGGTCCAACATACTCAAAAAATTCAACCAATCCGTCATATTTTACCTTTATGCCATCCATGGAGGATAAACTAAGGCCATGGATGGATGACGGAGCAATGCGATACATCCTCTCATTAACACAGAAGTCGGTGTCCAACTTTGGAAGTTCCTTGGGTACCCACTGTTTCAATAGGTGTTTGTATCTCAAGAGAACCTCTATGTCACCTATTCTCTCATCGTCATAAGAGCATGATCCTCCTTCAGCAAGAAAGAATTTCATGCGCCTACCAAAATTTATTCTGACCTTTTCACCTCTAGTTGATTTGGCCTTATTACATGTGTTGGATATTTTTCCCTTGTCCCTCTCAAAATTTCATCGCTCGAGCTGGATGATAGGTCTGATAGATACATATTTGGTTTTACCTACACTCCATCAAGGGAGAAGGAAATGTTAGGCCAATGATCTTCATATTATAGTATAGCTAAAAATAAACATTGAAAAGATAACTTGACATGTAAGAATTTTTGCATCTAGGATTGGAGCCCAACCTCTGAGAAAACACAAAGTATTTCTTCACTCAGTATTTTGGGTAGGTGTTGGGCCAAGAGAACAAAATATATTAAATTTTGTTGAACAAAATCATGTTGGGTGGGAATTGAGCCAAAAGAATTAAATGAATGCTTCCAATATTTGTTGGGGTGGAAGGATGATCTCAAAACAACGCAATTCCATACATCAAATGAATCTGGATGGGAGGGTAGTCTCTAATGAACTAGATCAATGTTGATGTTGAAGATGATTGTTTTGGGTGGGCGTTGATATAAAGAGAACCAGAACTACTACCAAGAGTAGTTGAGGTAGAGGAGTAGACCTCAAGTAACCTGAGCTATATGAATTGAGTTTGTTCATAAGTATAGAGTTTAATTATCCAATATTATGTGTGCTAGAAAAGTGTAGGTAAATATTTGGATGATTCATTGTTGTGGAAACTACTCATGGAGAGAATGACGCCATGTCTCAAATTGCATATGTGTAATTTTATCTTGTTTGATCTCTAACAACTACATCATAAGAGAAATCTATAAAACATATATACATATATATGAGTTATGCATTTGCTGAGTTAGATTTCTAGAATAGGTTGTTGGATGAGGAAGAACAAAATCAAACCAATGCCTAGAGATAGGTGTCCAAAGTAGATAGATTTGTGTGCATAGGACATGCATCAGTTGCAATGCGCCCAACATAGTACTAGTTTCAATTGTATTCTTTCCCATGATCGAGAAGTGCACAAATGATATAAAAAAGTGGTAATTATATCTTGTCAAATGCCAAAGTGGTAATTTCATATAACATAGGGATTATAAACTTATAATCTAGGAAGGATTTCTTATGTACAAAATCTGGTTGTTGTTGTCTTACCATAGATATATGTGAGTTGAGAGAGAAATGTCATGGATAAGAGCCATGAGAATGGAGCTCATGAAAACTGGGGTGTAAAAGTGAAACAATCAACTAGATTGAGGGTGGAGGAAAAGTGTGTTGATCCACCTACATGATTTGACTTGAATAAAGCCATGTAAAAAATATACATAATGAACCTCCTTTACTATTGGTTTATCAATAAATGTGCAACCAAATCATTGTATCAACATGACACTATATCAGTTCATGGAGCGTAATTGTTCTAGGGAATAGGTGTCAACAACATGGCTCCGCTCTCATTTTCCCTTTGTATTAACCCCTCCAACCCCCTACCCCTTCGGGTACTCCTTGTACCACCATATATTCCACTAGCTCTTAGTCGCTCTAAGGGATTTATCCATTAGTGTTTTTGGAAGGGAATCCAGCTTAAGAAATAATTAGAGCAACTAATATATGGGGGTTTAGGTCCAAAAATGTAAATGACATCCCTACCTCGCGGCATAGCCATGTCTGCTTCATGAGTTTCTATGTATTCACTAAGAGGGTTACCCATAGATCATGGTGAAACATCATATAAATCTCGGTAACAAGATCTTGATAAACTATTATAACACTCTCCAATGAAACTTTTCAACCAGCAGATAATGTATGTAAGTCTTGAGAAACTATTGTAACACTCTCCAATGAAAATTTTCAACCAGAAGATGATGTATGTAAGTATTCATGTGACGGAATTGAGCATGAAACCCTTGAGAGAGACAAGACATTTCCGAAAATAAATACGATGAATAAATGTTGGAGACCTAGCGATTACTCAACTTATAAATTCCCAAAATGATGTGTGGTTGTTGCAGGAATTTGAATAGCGATTAGTCAACTTGTAAAATTCCCTTTAAAAACCATAAATGGTGTGTGGTTGTTGTGTATTCAGAAAGAAATAACATATTAAGCACTGGAGTGTTCCTACTAAATCCTAGATCATGTTTCATAAGAGTTGTCTCGTTTGGTGACAAAGTCAAAGAAGATGGAGCCAACCTAGACTTTAATGGCCAATTCTCATTCTGGAGGAAAATTACAAAGCAAGACAAAGGAACGAAATATTTTTTCTATGTGAAGTCCAATGCAGAGTAGCCTTTGCTCCTTAGAGCTACTGTAATATGTAATTCTCTCTCTGTCCTTTTAAAAAGAGTTAATAATGCAAAACCAAGGCCATTCTACTAATGGAGTTTTCCTTAAATAGTTTTCTCTATTGTAAATCTAAATATGTGTTGAATTATTTATGGTTGAATGTGTGTTGCATTTTCAATTTATCATTTATTTTTCCACAACTAAATAGCATAAACACATTTAAGACTGTCATTAAATAACAATAAAAAATAATCTAAAATTTGTTGTGACAATCTAGTTAAAGAAAAACCAACTATATTTTACAAATTAGGCTATAATAAGCCCTAAAATAATTTTATTTTTTCATTTCGGGACATTGTGGGTTTCCTTCATACCTTCAAAAATGGTGGGGTCAACAAAATACAGGTTTGCGTATCCATAAACATTTCTTATAAAGGATGGTTGCATACCACGGTTTTTTCCAGGGAATTTTGTGGAATCTCTGTGCGCCTCCCCTCCTTCTTTGTTCTCCTCTCCCTCCTCCATGCGCCTCTCCTTCCTTCTCCCGTGCTCCTCTCCCTCCTTCTCCTCCTCTCCCTCCTTCTCCCCTTCTACCCTCCACTCTATGTGCGTGCATGCCTCCTTCTCCCCTACTACCCTCCACTCTGTGTGCGTGTGTGAAGTTATTCACGTCAGTTCAAAAATATGAGCACGATAGTCATGTAGTGATAGTGTAGTTTGATTTTTGTTTGGGTTTTTTTTTTATGTTGTTTTTTTTTTATTATTATTATTTATATATAATATAATTTATATATTATATATATAATGTATAATAATATATATTATATATATTATATATATAATATATAATAATATATATTATATATATTATATATATAATATATAATAATATATATTATATATATTATATATAATAATCCTAAATGTAAGCATGTATAGGCTCATCAATAATTTCTCCTCCATACACAATTTTGACTATGTTCACTTAGATGCCATTGCCACAATATTTGTTGAGGAATTACATGTATTTACAAATTGTTTAATTGATTTTCTCTCTGGTCATACCTATGAAGACAATGTCACTTCTAGTTCAAACAGTTCTTTATACAAAGTATCCACACACATTCTATTTTGTTGTTGTAGTAAAGAATAATATTCAACCACCTCTTAGTGTATTGCATCTACAACAAGATCAACCTTTGTGATGGATACACCTATTGTTGTAATGGAAAGTATGAATCTTGGTGCCAATGCCCTCCCACTCACCCATGTTCCTTACTACAGTGGGATGACTTGTGGAGGTCAACATTTGTATTTTATATATTTTTTTTATATTCCTACCAGTGGAGCACATGTCCAATGAGTTTCATCATAGTTACTTTTTGTGTACCCTTCATGGAGAAGGTTTACAATAATGAAATATGGTTGTGCCTTTGTTAAACGTAAATCTACCTACTCTAATGCAAGTCCATGGTGAGTATCTTGAGCTCACCAATAGAAAGAAGGATAGATCACCATCTGCCTTTCCCTAGGGATCATATGCATAAAAAAAAATCAAAGAAAAAAATAGAAGAGAAATACCTTTACACTAACATTTGTCCTTCACCTTGTGAGGAAATTGGTTAATTCCAAATCTAGAGTCAAGATCAAACTTGCACACACATCAAACAAATAAAATCTTTTTCATTCCACTTTAAATTTCTAGATAAACAAGGTAAATTGAAATACACATGAAACTCTAAATAAATCTTCAGGTTAATCAAGCTCCTACCAATTCTAATATTTATGCATGGAAATACATTGTCAAGTACACAAGAATTGGGGCACAAGGGGGAAAGGGGGGAAGAATATAGATCTATATTATAATATTGACAAGGTGATAACAAGTGTACAAATTACATTCTATAAATTGTGAACATATGATATGATGTCAAACACTTAGGAGACTTAATCGATCATGTGTCATTCATGTATACCCACTGTCACATGTGATGGAACCTACCACTGATGATGCCCCAAGTTACTGCAAATGTCTCTAAATCCACTTCCCAAAATAATGAGCTGAATTTTATAGGAAGATATTCTCTAAAAGGAAGGCATTGAGGTATCTATCATCAATTGGTGTGAAATAAGATTAGGAACATGAATTGAGGTCTTGGACAATAACTTTGAGAGAAAAAACCACTAAGTACAACTTGGCACTGGTAAGGTTGATATGGATGGTAAAGATATTTGAGAAATGTCCAACACAAGATAAAAACTTCCCTTTAAAATGTGCATGACCTAATGATGACCTGGGAAACAATCAACACCAAAAGGGACCAATTATATACACCAATAATTCAAGAGAAAAGACTAGAAGAATAACCAATCATAGAAGTGAAAACTCAAAATCGTGGTGTTATCTCATAAAATAAACTTGTCATTTTATTTTATTTTTAGGTGATAGCATAGTCATGAATAAGTGTCATTTTTAATTTTTTGTGGTTTATGGTCTCCAAGCAAAGGGAATAAGTGAGAAATTCCAAAATAAATTGATTTGTTGTTTATTGCTTTCAAAAATCAAAGAAAAGTATTTTCAGCGGCTAACCATTCTTTTGAAGTTGAGAAGGAGCCACTGAAAAGTCAAGCTTTCGACGGCAAATGGGACTTTTGGAAACAAGAAGGAGCCACCGAAAATTCAATCTTTTGGCGACAAATGTGACTTTTGGAAACAAGAAGGAGCCACCGAAAGTGCAGAAGAAGTTTTGGGAACCACCTCTTCAGGAGTTCGAAAGAGAAAAAGGAAGTACACACGTCATAAAGGGAGGATGACCGTTTTTATGGGAGATTGGTGTTCTTACATGACCTTATCACCGGTTATGGAATAATCATTTTGAATTCAGTTTTACAGCCTGTGTGAAGGTGTGATGTCCTATCAGTCCTAAGGGTTATCCATTCATTACTAAATTGCATCTGCTCATTGTCGGATCTTGTCTACATCAGCATTATGGTCATCATTCAAATTCAAATTCCACGAGTTCTGAATGCCTATAAACAACGTTTCTCCTCCACCAGTTGATCATACAGAGTTTATTCTTCATCGCCAGTAGGTTCTTTCGATTGGAAATTTCTCTGTTTCGGGTTTCTATAGGTTATATTGTGTTTTGTAGATGGGTAAGAAATGAGGTGGTCCACCTCTCAGGAAGGAGTTAGACAACATTCAATATTTACAATCTCATCCAGAGATTCATCAGTATTTCTCATATGCAGTTTGTCTCACTTATGTGGAAAATATAAAGAGGGTTACCACCATGGTATCACATAAGCCTTTGCAAAATCTTATAATGGAAACAAAGCCACAGTTGGCCCTTTGGATATACAAGTTGATGAAGTAGCCATAGCCTCTGCTACAGGCATGCCAAGAACAGGGAAAAAATGGTTCAAAACCACAGTCACCAAGAATCTGGAGTTTAGACCTTATTTAAATCCTGAACTCCAAGACTCATTTGGAATAGGGATATCCCCATTTCTCATCTGGAGGAGAAGTGGCAGACTCTTCTCAAAGCCATACAATTGTATATAACTACAGAGGGAAGGTATGATAGGGCCATGTTATACCACTTCAAACTTATGGACCACTTTACAGGAAAGGTTCCTCTCAATCTACCATATTATTTTCACAAGAGCTTGACAAATATTTCACACAAGGTCCAAGTTGAACTTGACCATATCCAAAACACCTTGTTTCATTTTGGTTTGATCAAAATGATTCTTGTAGAAGAATTGAGGAAGAAAGAAAGAACATGGGAACACTTCCTATTTTGGGGAGGTTTTGATTTAGACACTCAACCTAATAAAGGCAAGAGGAAATCAAGAAAAAATCTACCAACTCCTCAGAGCAGTCTAAAAAGGAGGAGAGTCGTCACCCTTTACCTCTCAGAAGAACCAGCATCCAGCTCAAAATTCAAGAAGGAAAAGAAGAAATTGGTTTTCAAGGAAGCTGTAGAGCAAGCTTCAACTCAGCAGACTAAGAAATAAAATGTACTTAACTTACCCTACTCAGAATATGATTATGAGACAAACAAAGAAGAGGTCCTTTTTTATCAGAACATATAATTTTCTATGGAGCAAGCATCAGAAACTGAGAGGTTCACAGGTTATGAGGAAGGATAAACATCAAGCAAGAGAAAATTTAGCAAATTATAGAAGATTAAGAAACTCAAAGAGAAAATAGCATAACAGGAAGTGATAGAGAGGGTGATAAAGGCCAGATATGAGACTCTATTAAAGAATTTTGTAGAAACCAGTGCAGCCTTGGAAATATTGGAACTTGAAAGTGTGAAGGAAAAGAATAAGAAGAAGAGGATCATAAAGGATAATCACAAGCTATGGAGATTAGCTAGGAATTTGAAGAAAAAGATCAAAAAGTTGAAGGCTAAAATAGATACACACCCAGATTTGCATGTCCTTACAGAGGTTGCTCAAGATTTGCAATTGGATCAGTCCAAATAATCAAGGAAAAGACTCATTTTTTTATTTTTTATTTTTTTAACAAACACAGGCTTTTCGGTGGCATAATCAGCATAAAAACACATAGTTAGTCGTTGAAAATCAGGGCTTTCGGCAGCTAACTCGCATTTTTCAGGGCAAAAGAACTGTTGAAACTGTTGGAAACAGATTTTGAAGATCTAGCGCTCGAGAAAATGGGATTTTCGTTGATGAAGCATAAAGTAATCTCAAACAAATTTCTCCATACATTTTGGCATCTTGTTTCAGAGTTTTGAGGCATTAAACAAGGTAGCTAGGCTGATGATTAGCCTATCATTATTGAAGACTACTTATAGTTGTTGAAAAACATATCCAGTTGTTGAAGAAAGACACCAGCCTTGTCATCATACATCAGGACCTTCATGCAGTTGTCGAAGACTTAGAGGATTGAAGACAAATCGAATTCTAGAAATGGACTAGATCCATACTTTTTGAAATATTTTTTGTAACAGTTTTCTATTATTAGTATTTCAGATCCAATTTCTCAGGATCTGAAACTGCTTGTAAAGGCTATAAAGCTTATCAATTTTATAAACTGATGGTTCGAGTCTGTAGACTAGACCATGTTGGCTTTTTTACTGAGACCTTTTGTATAATACAGATCACAAGTTCCTTTCACTGTTAATGTCAGATTGTCATCTTCTCTCTTTTCCTGTGTTTTGAATGATTACTGTTATCTAAGTTTGTCTAGTTGCAAATGATTGTCATCTCATTGGTCAACTCATAAACATTGATTTAACAAGTAATCTGTGTTATCTTTATTCATCCAATCACATATGTGTTCTGGTTGATAGATATAGACTTTCTTCACCCACCAGTTCAATTACTTATCTGATTATTGACTTTTGAAAGAATTATCTCATCTGGTTATGGACGAGTGATTCCAAGACTTAATGAAACAACATTTATGCATTTTGGCTTTATCCTTTTGTTAATGATGTTTCCATTTATGTTTTGTTAATCCTAATACATTAATAGGTCTGATAGCTTTATACTTAATGATCTATGATGTTCGGGATATTTATATTATAAATATCGTCTATAATTTGATGCTCTAGATATAAATATTGTGATCATATCTCCAATTAGAATGATTGTATTTATATTTGAATTTTAATTGAATGATGAAATGCATAAGTTACTTCCAGATTTATCTTGTTGTAATTATGTGCAATTATAAGATCGCGGGGTTATATTCGTGTTTCTTCCTCTGTCATTAAATCTCAACTGTCAATACATGTTTTAAATTTGTTTAGAACAATCACAAATTTCATTGCAGATTTCTCTCTTGGGTGTGGTAGTTGGGTGTTCTTCATTCATACAGATGCTTGGATACACCTCACAAACTAACAAACAAGTTAGCTTCTTTGTTTTTCTAGTTTTTGTGATTTACATGTTAATGAAACCAGAATTTTTAGATTAGTTTTTTACTACCTATATAAAGAGAAAACAAAAAAAATATTTGTATGTGCTCTCTTCATCTGCTTCTCGAAAGAAAATTGTTTATATTGATTTAGTAAGTTTCAATTAAAACTTGCAATTTGTAAATGATTACTGTTATCTAAGTTTGTCTAGTTGCAAATGACTGTCATCTCATTGGTCAACTCATAAACATTGATTTAACAAGTAATCTATGCTATCTTTATTCATACCATCACATATGTGTTCTGGTTGATAGATATAGACTTTCTTCACCCACCAGCTCAATTACTTATTTAATTATTGATTGATCCGGATTATTTTCGGTACGAAATGAGATCGGAGATATAATAAAGAAATGCACAGAGATATCGCAGGTATTCAATAATATAACATGAATGTATCAGAGATGTAACCATAAACACATATATAGAGTAATACACGATTTCTATTAATGAAAGAAATGTACAGAGACTGTAAAAATACAGAGTGAAAGACTCACTAGAATGGTGGCAGCTTATCTCTGAGAAGAGATGTGACAGCTACTCGCATTCGCAAGAAGATGATTATAATGAGGCTCTAAAGGAATTTTTACAATAATTAGGAATGCCAAAAACCCTAGACATCCAAAAACCTAACCCTAGGACATGAAGCGCTAAAATTCATGTGGGCCCCGTTTGGGTAAGTGAGTACATCAACTTCCTGGGGTCGTAACTTTTACATACGATCTTCGTTTTAGGCGTGTGATAGCTCATTGGAAAGGTATTGTCAAGGAGATTCATTTTGGGGGCTTAATAATGCATTTGGATTTCATTGAGAACCTCTATCTCAAAAAACCTTCATTTGGACCCTCAAAATGGCCCCGGAAATTAAAACATGCTAAAAATAGTAAATTGCCAAAATTGTCAGAAAACTATTTTGAGCCATTTGGAAAAAGGTGGGTGGTCACCGATATCCACCTAGATCAATCCGGCCTCCTTAGGAAGAAATGGTCTCCATTGCATTGAGTTCTCGAGGGAGAGGGAAAAGCATTTGTTGAATCTGCATCTTGGTGAGCTACATGTCTTGCTAGAGACATCGCGTTGCTCAGCTTGTGGAAGTTT
>JASDQU010294207.1:0-14328 GCA_032191745.1 Picea mariana | reverse complement strand
TCAAACATTGGTTGAAAGTTGATGAAGTGTAGCCTAGCCTTCCAAGGCTCTTTGATCTGTTCCTTTGAAAGTGGAATTCGAATTTGATGATGTGTGCCAAAAATCCCTATCATTTTGCCCTTGAAAATCACTAAATCTAGTCAAAAAATGCCCTTTTGACTTTCATCTCCAAGAAAGGCCTTCATATTTTGATTTGATAATTCATAACCAGCTTAGTGAAGAAGAATTCAAACCATTCAAACCCAAAAATTCCTGATCTGGGCGAAAATTTGGCTATTTTGGTCATGACAACTTTCAACAGCTAACTTACCCGAAAATCTGCTCCTGTGCTGTGGAAAGTCGCCACTTTCCACAACTAACTAGCCATAATTCTGCCTTCTGCGCTGGTGAAAGTGGAGATTTTTTCAAAATCAATTTTCTTGGTCATGGAGAGTCTGTTTTGCATGTTTAAATAGTCGATCGACATCTACAAAACCTGAAATTTCCAATGATGCTTTCAGATCTACATTTGGAGCTCGGGAAGCTATTGAAAATTTCCCTACAATATTAGGCATCTTTCCATCAAAAATGCCGGTGCGTTTTTTAGTGTTAACAATGTGAAAAATATTGAAGTCCCAAAGTCTAGAGTTAATCCAAACCGTTCATCAAAAGAGACATGTGTCGACAGATTGGATTGTTCGAGAATTCAACATTCGGGAGAAACAAAGTGTGCTAAGGCACAAACTGTCGAAGTCCTGAAGTCCGGAGTTCATCCAGAGCATTCATCAAAAGAGACACGTGTCGGAAGATTGTCTTGACAGTTTGGGAATTTGACATTTGAGAGAAAAAAAGTGTGCTAAGGCAAAAACTCCTGAAGTCCCGAAGTCCAGAGTTCATCCAGACCGTTCATCAAAAGGGACACGTGTCAAAAGATTGTCTTGTTCAGGAAGTCGACATTCGGGAGAAACAAAGTATGTTAAGGAGAAAACCCCTGAAGTCTCGAAGTTTGGAGTTCATCTGGATCATTCATTAAAGAAGATGTGTGTCATAAGATCAACTCATTTGGAGTTCGTCGTTTGGGAGAATTGGAGTTTGCTAGTGTGGAATCTCCCGAAGCCCCGAATCCCGAAGTCCCGAAGTTGAAGAGCCAAAGTGGCTTGGCATGATGACGTCACCTGTGGTGATGTGGAACTTTCCTAGACATGCCACGTGCCACCACCTTAATTGTTGACAACTATACTATGTGGACCCCAGAACGTAAGGAAGTTTAGGAGTTCAACGTTCGATAGAATTGGAGTGTGCTAGTGTGGAATCTCCCGAAGCGCCGAAGCCCGAAGTCCTGTAGTGACGTGGCTTGCTGACGTCACTTAAAATGACATGGACACATGGGATGTGTGCCACGTGTCCGAGAATTGAGAACCTGTCAAAGAATGTTTATGCCAATTGGAACGTGACATGTGTCACCCACCTGATTGGGACATGTGTCCACTTCTAGTATTCCCTGACTTGGCATTCTTCATGAGCATGGTTAGTGGGGCCCCTGATGGTTACATAAAGTAGTTAAAACCTTGGAGAAGTATTTAACTAGATCGGGCCCACAATAATGTGGTCACAGTGGACACGTGGCACCAGATCCTGCAGGCTAGAGACTTGGCACTCCAGAGGAACTTGGTCAACAAGAGTTTAAGTATGAAAACTCCCGAAGGCCAGAGTATATCTCGACCATTGGTTCCGGAGGAGGTGTGGCGTTAGATCCCAAAGTTCGGAGACTTGGTACTTTGGAGGAATTGTGTTTCCGTTTGCTTGATCCAGGAACTCCCGGAGGCCGGAGTTAATCTCGACCATGGATCGAGAGATGATATGTGGAAATAGATGCAGTAGTCTGGGGACTGGTCACTCCAAAAGATTGAGAGTATGGATAGTCCATAACTCCCGAAGCCGGAGTGCCGGAGTTGATCGTGGTCGTTGGTTATCAAAAGGGCGCAGACCGTTGATGTGTTGTTTGTGAATTCACTGGTTTGACACTCCGACGGATCTATGCAACAATAATTCAAAAAATCCTGAAGCCAAAGTTCCGTAGCAAATCTACGCCGTTGAATGCCAGGAAGATGTGGACTGTTGATCCACCGTCCTTCGTGAGTTTGCAATTGGTGCTCCAGGGAATCGGTAGTTGGAATTACATGAATATTTAGAGCTTCAAAGTTTCAAATTCGGAGGCTTGAAGTTCTGAATAAGCACCTATCAACCTAGCTCTTGGCCACATCTCGTGGTCACATAAATTGAGGGGATGAGGAAAAGGGGTTAGTAATCGAAAGTGAATTGGAGAAAAGAACAGGGCTCGAAGATAGAGCCATGGGGATTCTTGATTGACCAAGACCGAAAAAAATGGAGTCTGATATTGTTTTTTTGAATCATGTTGGTTTATGTTATTCTAGAAAATTATTAAAGATTGATAGCATGACAAAATTTGGTTGACTGCACATTTTGTAGAGTTAGCAATTGTCAGAACTGAATAGGATTTTCACATAGTGCAGAGAAAAGGAGGAGGCACAGGACATTTACAGTCAGGAGGGTGCAGTTAGAGGAATGGATGTCCATTTGGGAGTTGAAGGAATGAACTCCAATGGGCATGGAGAAGAAATAGATAAAGACATGGGCATGATGAAAATCATTAAAAATTTGAAAAAAGATGTCCAAATTCACCAGGCAGATAACATAATGCTTAAGAGAGCCAAGGAGAAACATGAAGTATTCAATATGAATTTAATGTGGAGCCTGGAAATAATTGAAAAGAAGTTGGATAAGGAGAGTGGATCCGACAAATTAGGGAGCCACAAGTCCCCTGATGAGGACAGACGAGAAAGAAGTGGTAACAGATATCACCAACAATTTCAAAGGCATTCAAAAAGGAGGCCACACAATAGTTCAAGTCCACCTCCTACTAGAAAGCATAGGAGATCTGAAGTGGAGGAACTAAAGGGTGAAATGCATAAGATCAAACCTCCTACTTTTGATGGAGAGCACTAGAAAGATGAAGATGATGAGACATGGCTACTTGGCATGAGGAAATATTTCCAATTGCATAATTATTCCTCTCATGCAGAAGGAAGAATCACAATCTATCAGATGAAAGGAAAGACATCCATGTGGTGGGATCAACTTGTGCAAGTGCCGCACATCAGAGAGAAGAATGTTACATGGAAGGAATTCAAGAGACATTTTGAAAAGAAGTACTTAACCCAAAGAAACTATGACAAAAATATGAAAGAGTTCTTTGAACTTAAATTGGTTAGCATGACTATAGATGAATATGAAAGGAAATTTCTAGAGCTATTGAAGTATGCCTCTTTCATTAAGGATGAGACAATCAAGATCTAGAGATATCTGAGTGGGCTGCATCTTTTATCAGTGACAAAATCCAGTATGATGACCCTAAAACTATGGAAGAAACCATAAGGAGGGAAAAGTGTTTATATGATCAACATAAAGGAAATCCTACTTTCCAAAGAGTGTGGGAAGACAAGAGGGAGTTTAAGAGGGAGCAAAGACATAAGGGGAACAAGCCACCATTTTTCAGAAATAGTCCTCAAGGAAAACCAATTTTGATAGATCCCAGGATGGCTGAAGTAGGTGGGAAAAGGCCAAGACAAACACCTATGCAATGTTGGGGTTGTAAAGGAGATCATAAGTATAGAGATTTCCCTCATAGAAAGGACAAGGTGAGAGCTATTCACAATGTTCAGCAAGCAGAAACAATGGAGGACATGGGAAAAAGAGTACCAAGAATCTATGTAGCCCTAGACAACAAGCAAATTGAGTTTCAATCACACACGATTGAAGTTGAAGGTATGATCAATAACTATGCCCTTACTATTTCAATTGATTCAGGGGCTAGTCATAGCTATATCGATCCTAAGGTAGTGGAAAGATTTCAATTACCAAGAAGCAAGCATTGGAAATCTTGGCTAGTGCAACTGGCTACATGAGCCAAGAGAAAGGTTGTCGAGTTGGTTAAATCATGTCCAGTGGGAATGAATGGACTGGGTACCAAAGCAGATTTGAACATCTTTCCTTTGGGATCATATGATTTCCTAATTGGTATGAATTGGTTGGAACAACACCATGCCATATTAGATTGTCATAAAAATGCATTCACTTGCTTGGATGAGGAAGGAAATCAGAGAGCAGTCCAAGGAATTCCCAGCACAGTTACTGTCCGAGAAATCTTAACAATGCAGCTAAAGAAGTGTTACAGGAAGGACTGCCAAATATTTGCAGCCCATATGGAAGAAGCACCTAAGGATAAGGTGCCAAAATTGGAAGATCATTCAGTCCTGAAATATTTTGACGATGTGTTCAAAGAGATACCAAGGCTACCCCCAAAGAGAGATATTGTTTTCTCTATAAATTTGGTGCCCGGGGAATCTCCAATATCAAAGACTCCCTACCGGATGTGCACACCAGAACTTAAAGAACTACAAATGCAGCTTGAAGAAATTTTAAAGAAGGGGTACATATGCCCAAGTGTGCGCCTTGGGGTGCCCCAATGTTATTTGTGAAGAAGAAATATGGGACCTTGAGATTGTGCATTGACTTCAGGTAGTTAAATAAAGTAACTATAAAGAACAAATATCCTTTACCCAGGATTGATGATCTCTTCGATCAGTTGAAGGATGCAAGGATATTTTAAAAGACAGATCTTATAATTAAATATGAAGACATCAGTAAGACTACCTTCAGGATAATGTATGGTCATTATGAGTTCACAATGGTTCCATTTGGGTTATCAAATGCACCAACTATTTTCATGTGCTTAATGAATGGTGATTTCCGAGAATATTTAAACAAGTTTGTCGTTGTCTTTTTGGATGACATCCTTGTATATTCCAAGACAAAATAAGAGCACGAGCAAAACTTGAGGATGGTGTTACAGGTGCTAAGAGAGAACCAAATGTTTGCTAAATTGAGCAAGTGCTCATTTTTCCAAAATCGAATTCACTATTTGGGGTGTATAATATCCGAAGAGGGAATAACAGTAGACCCCAAAAAGATTGAAGCCATTAAAGGGTGGACAACACCTAAGAATGTGACATAATTCAGATCCTTCATGAGTCTAGTTGGTTACTACAGGATATTTATTGCAGGATTTTCGAGGATTGCTCACCCAATCACTTCCTTGCAAAGAAAAGGGGTAAAATTTCAATGGACAGAAAAATGTGAAAAGAGCTTCCAACAATTGAAGTAGTTGTTAACCAGTGCTCCAATTCTGAGGATTGAAGATCCGAATGAAGAGTTCATGGTTTGCATAGATATTTGCAAAGAAGGACTGGGTGGAGTCCTCAGTCAGAATGGGTTTGTGATATGTTTTGAATCTAGGAAATTGAAAGAGCATGAAAGTCTCTATGCCACTCACGATTTGGAGTTGGCAGCCATAATACACAATTTAAAAAAATGGATACACTACCTCATGGGAAAGAGGTTTGAGTTAAGGACAAACCATAGTGGTCTGAAATATTTGTTTGATCAAACTACTTTAAATTCTAGGCAAAGAAGATGGTTGGGATTCTTGTGTGAATATGACTTTGATATCAAGCACATCAAAGGAAAGGAGAACAAAGTGGCTGATTCACTCAACAGGGGAGTGCATGAACTACATGCTACAACCATCAACATGTATCAAACCAATATTAAAGACAAAATTGTGGAAGCTGCAAAAGCAGATTTGCAGTACATGGAAATGGTAACAAAGTTACAAAAAGGTAAGATGCTACAGAAAATAGAAGATTTTAGATTGGAAGTTGATGGAATACTCCTGTATAAGAACATAATTTATGTACCCAGTTCTCACGAATTGAGGAGTATGATATTGAAAGAGATGCATAATGTGACTTATGCTAGGCACCCTGGATATCAAAAAACATTGGCAACAGTCAAGAGCCATTACTATTGGCCAGGCATGAAGAAAGAAATTTCAGAGTACATCGCCATATGTATGGAGTGTCAAAGGGTCAAAGTTGATCATAGACACCCAGCTGGGTTGCTACAACCATTACCCATCCCAGAGTGGAAGTGGGAAGTGGTGACAATGTATTTCATCAAAGGATTACCCAGAACAAACAAGAAACATGATTCCATCATGGTGGTGGTGGATAAGCTTACGAAGGCTGGCCATTTTATTCCATTGAAGACTACTCAAATGACAACTAATGTTGCTGAAATTTATACGAGGGAAGTAGCACGATTGCATGGTATTCCCAAGACAATTGTGTCTGACAGAGATCAAAAGTTTACCTTGAAGTTTTGGAGAGGATTATTCAAGGGGTTCAGAATGAACCTAAACTTCAACACAACCTATCATCCTGAGTCTGATGGACAAACATAAAGAGTAAATCAAGTGATAGAATATATGTTAAGAATGTATGTGATGGAAAAACCATCCAGATGGGAAGACTACCTACACTTGGTAGAGTTTTCTTACAACAATGGGTACCAAACATCATTGAAGATGAGCCCATTTGAGGCACTTTATGGAAGAAAGTGCAACACACCAATAAGCTGGGACAACCCAACCGATAGAGAAATAATTGGGCCAGATTTGCTTAGGGAAATGGAAGAGAAATTGTTAAGGATAAAGCAGAATTTGAAAGCTGCCCAAGACATGGAAAAAATCTATTCTGACAAAGGCAGAACCCATAGGGAGTTTAAAGTGGGTGATCATGTTTTCTTGAAGGTGAAAACCAACAAAATTTCCCTGAAGCTGGGAAACTGTTCCAAGTTGGTAGCCATATATTGTGGACCATTTGAAATTCTGGAAAGGATTGGACCAATAGCTTATATGATTGCATTGCCTGCATGCATGACTATTCATAATGTATTTCATGTCTCCTTGATAAAGAAATATATACCTGATGCTAATCATGTGATTGATTGGAATGTGATTCAGGTGGAGCAAGAAGGCGCGTTACAAGTGCACCCAATGCGCGTACTGGACCAGAAGAGAAAGCAACTCCGGAATCGAGCCATAGGGATTGTAAAGGTCCAGTGGACTTGGTACGGTCACGAGGACACAACACGGGAGCATGAATATGCTATGAGGGAAGAATACCCACATCTTTTTGAGGATTTTGAAAATCTTGTTGATGTTGTGTAAATGAGTTGCATCGAGGATGATGCAAAATAAGGGGAGGGGATTGTAATATCCCAAGGCCGAGCCCCGATTGTAATTATGAATGTAATATGTTTTGTAGGCTAGTGAGCCAAGTAGTTATAAGTTGGTAGGATTATGTGTTTATTAGGCTGGAGAGACTAGATGTTAAAGGCTAGGAGCTTGTTTTGTACATGTAAATATTCATGTTTTAATATAACCTGCGTGTAGACCGACCACGAAGAAAGAGTACGGGGGACTAAGCTCCATTAGTTTGGGTAAGGGAAGGGGGATGAGAGGCTGGAAAGAGGGGCTAATCTTAAGAGCTTAAGTCCAATAGAATAATATATTATTATTCTAAATGTTGTGAGTGGGATATGATTATATCCTAAGTTCCTTTGGGGAAAAGGTACGCCTTCCAAATGGAGAGGAACACGCTTCATGAGCGCCATGTGTCAGCTCAGGCACATGCAATATAAGTGGAAATTCTTACTGTTTTGGGGGTATTTTTTTGATTTTTGCACCAGCACACCCGACAAGCACACGATAACCTCGGAACACCATTGTTGAACTTCCCAACCACCCAAACCTATGCAACAAGTTTGAATTGATACCCTTGCTGCACCTGTACCCTGCAATTTGCCCACGTATTGTTCCGTCATTACTGTTTCCCATGTCTAGTTTCTATTGTTTCCATTACCATGCCCGTGTGTTGAGGAGTGAGAGTGAAGAAGAGGGTTGTTAGGCCCGTGGATAGAAGAAGCAGGTTTTCATACCTGTGAGAAACTCTCCCCAGGTGAGAGAGTGTGGATAAAAGAAGCAATTTTTCAGACCTGTGAGAAACTCTCTCCAGGTGAGAGAGTGTGCTGAGGAAGTGAGTTCTCCTGGAGGGAGTCCAGTAGCATCTACAGGTCTTTGAGAATTCCATTCGACCTATTGTTGAAGCCTCAAATAGGGAGGTGGAGAAGCTGATGGATTGTGTGACAATGAAGGTGTATACTTATGGGGTGGTACATGCATGTGGGGAATGCGAGTCTGTGAGCAGTGGGTGTAAGTGGCTCCTTGGAGGAAATACTTCCTGTTGTACTGTGCAACTTCCTATTGTCCCTGCCTAGCCTAGGAATCCCTTGCCCGATGGAGTTTATTCCTAGCTTGAGGGCGACCCACTGCTGAGAGTGATGAGCAACATGGTCTAAGGTTGGGAGGTTCGTGGAAGGCCTGGACGTAGTTGATTCACTACAATTAAGAGATAAGTATCATTTCTGTGCTTAATGGTTAAATGATGTGTTTTAGTGCATGTCTGTGATTCTTGTAATAATATCATGTGTTTCGCTGTATGTATGTTTTCATGTTATCTCTATTTATTTATGTTAAGTTTGTATGTGATTTATTCCACAAAAAGCTCTGTCTTCCATTGCCCAGCAGGTCTACGTCCGAGCATGGACAATTTTAATTACCCATAATAGAGCTTGAGACCGCGTGTATCTGAGGCAGCGTGCCCCCACCCTGTTGGTGACCGTCCGAGGGATGTTACAAAATGGTATCCGAGCAAAATATGCTTACAGAGTGATGTTGCCTAGCTTGTTGCTGGTCGGGGATGTTACAAATCTAGGATATGGATGACTGTTTGTGTGAGGAGAACCCTAGAGGAACCCTCAAATCTAACTAGAGAGGCACTCGAAAACAATGAGGATAGGCGTGAATGATGGAAGACTTCACAGGGTCACAAATGGATGCAGAGAATAACCATACAACAAAGATGGTAGGCCTGAGGGAGAGGAATTTTGAGAGCTAGGGAAACCCTAATAATTATGTGGAAGAGTAACACAATACCACAGAGAAGACAAAGCTATGAACGATTATGCAAGAAGAGAGGTGTTTTTGCACTTGATATTGAAACATGGAGTTAAAAACTTGGTTTGAGCTGAGGAATCTACATGCTAGAGTTTTCACGCAGGGATGAGGATGCATATGGTAGAAACCCTGGCATGTGAGGCATTTTTGGACAATTCTGCAGGAAAATGGATAGTCTGAATTGCAGATAGATAGAGGAACAATTCAGTATGTGATAGATTGTAACACTCAATGGAGATAATCTCAAGATGCTACAAAAAACTACCACAACTTACAACTTTTTTCAGGCCTTGAGAACTATACTGTTGGACACACAATTTAGATAAACATGAGTGCACATTTATTAAATGATATGATACATTGATATATACATTGATGTGAACTTTGGATTCAACTTAAAAGGTCTCTTGGAATCCCTATGCTTGTTACATGAACTTCACTGTTCATATTCCATGAATTTCGTAACCCTAACAAATTACATTTCCAACAGACACCTTGGCTCGAGAAAGGTACTTTTCATTTTTAGATAGATTTAGTGGATACCAGATCCAAATATCCTTGGAGGATTAGGACAAGACAACCTTCACTTGCCCATGGGGGACATTTTAATATTGTGTGTTACCCTTCAAACTCTGTAATGTGCTTGCAACCTTCCAACAAGATGTCCTTGCAATCTTTTTATATCTAACTCATGACTGTGTTGAAATCTATATGGATTATTTTCCAACACATGGTGAGACATTTGAAGAAGCCTTTGATAATCTGAAAAAAGTGCTAAAATAGTGCAAAGAAGCTATCCTTTCCCTTAACAATGAAAAATGATGTTTACTGAGGGTATTGTTCTCAGTCACCACATTTCTCTCGCAGGTATCAAGGTGGATCCAACAAAATACCAGGTAAACAAGAATACCCCTGTTTCGAAATCACAAAAGAGAGGTACGTAATGTTTTTGGAAAAGATGGTTATTATAGATGCTTTATTGATCAATTTAGTAAGCTCGCATAACCTTTGTATTCTTTACTTTCTAAATATACTAAATTCCTTTGGAATAACAATTTCCCGATCACATTTGAGACTCCCAAATATCGTGTGACTGATGCCTCTATTTTGAGAGGACCAAGATGCTCCCTTCCCTTCAATATATCTATAGACACTTCAGACACGCCCATTTGAGAATTACTAGGACAATAGGAGAATAAGCCTTATTCCATATACTACATTAACAAAAAATTGGCTCCATTAGAACTCAACTACACATTCACTGAAAATGAATTTCTCGCGATTGTCAATTCTATTAACAAATTTGGGCACTATATTATCGGGTACCCTATTTTTATTCATACATATCACTCTTCCATTCGATATTTGATGAATAATCCTGTCACTAATGGTAGAATAACTAGGTGGCTACTATTGTTACAAGAGTTCAATATCACTAACATTGACAAACTAGGTAAAGACAATGTTTCTGTTGACTTTTTATCTAGATTAATTAATGAAGAAGAAGCTATGCCTGTAGAAGACAACTTTCCTGATGAACATCTCTTTGCATTATTTACTCACTCGTCGTGGCATGTAAATATTGCTAATTATTTATTTGCAGGAAAGCTTACACAACACTTGTCCCTAAAGGAATGACAACACATTGTCTGACAAAGTGCTTGATACTCTTGGATTTAGGGTTGCCTCTTCTACATCACGGATGACCTTATCATCAGATGTTGTGTCAGCAAAGACAAAATTTATGACATCCTTAAATATTGTCATGATGATCCATGTGGAGGACACTTCATAGATAAAAGAACTACTCACAAGGTACTTAGCATGGGCTACTTGTAGCCTACACTATTCTATGATACCAAGAAGTATGTGCGAAGCTGTGAAAACTGTCAAATGATGGGTTGGAAAACTAGTCAAATCAATTGAAATGTCATTGCAAACCCAAATTTTCATCTAGCCATTTGATAAATGGGCCCTAGATTTTGTAGGGCCAATCAACCCCCCATCTCGACAAAAAGTTCACATTTTTTGTATGCACCAATTATGTGATTAAATGGGTCGATGCCAAGGAACTTCCATGAGAAACAAAGCAATCAATAGTATATTTACTCTACGAAGAAATATTCGTTTGTTATGGAGTACCATGAGAAATAGTTACTGATGGTGGACCACAATTCACTTCTCATTTACTTTAGAATCTTACCAGAGACTATCATATTCAACATCATAATACATCTCCTTACCATCCTCAAGCCAATGGGCAAGTGGAAAGCACTAACAAAGTGCTATAATCTATTTTAACAAACAATGTAAATTTCCACCATCGAGACCGGGGTGCTAGACTACCAGAAGCTCTTTCGGCCTATAGAACAACATGATGGAACACCACATGATTCACCCCTTACGAGCTTGTTTATGGTAATTCTCTTGTTTTTCCAATTGAATTTGAGGTGAAAACATTAATGACTGCTTTATATGTGGGCTTAGATCTTACATAAGCACAACAATGTCGTTTGTATCAACTTAATGAATTAGATGAGCTTCGACAAACCACACTACATCAGACCACTGTCATCCAATAACAACATAAGAAATTGCATGATAAATTTATGAAGCACAAAACATTCAAAGCTGGTGCCTGGGCGCTACTTTATGATTCTCGCTTGACAACTATCAAAGGATGGGTTGGCAAACCAGTGAAATCAGATGAAATGTCATTGCAGACCCAAATTTTCATCAAGCCATTTGAGAAATGGTCCTTAGAATTTGTAGGGCCAATCAACCCCCCATATCGACAAGAAGTTCACATTTTGGTATGGACCAATTATGTGACTAAATGGGTCGAGGCCAAGGCACTTCCGCGAGCAATAGATCAAGCAATATTATATTTCCTCTACGAATAAATATTCGTTTTTTATGGAGTACCATGAGAAATCCTTACCGACGAAGAACCACAATTCACTTCTCATTTAATTCAGAAGCTTACCAGAGACTATCATATTCAACATCAGAATACATCTCCTTACCATCCTCAAGCCAATGGGCAAGTGGAAAGCACTAACAAAGTGCTAGAATCTATTTTAACAAACAATGTAAAGTTCCACCGCCGAGACCGGGATTCTAGACTCCCAGAAGCTCTTTCAACCTATAGAACAACATGATGGAACACCACAGGATTCACCCCTTACGAGCTTGTTTATGGTAATTATCCTAATTTTCCAATTAAATTTGAGGTGAAAACATTAATGACCACTTTAGATGTGGGCTTAGATCTTACATAAGCACAACAACATCGTTTGTATCAACTTAATGAATTAGACGAGCTTCGACAAATTGCACTACATCAGACCTCTGTCATCCAACAACAACGCAAGAAATGGCATGATAAATTTATCAAGCACAAAACATTCAAAGCTAGTGACTAGGTGTTACTTTGTGATTCTCGCTTCAAGGATTTCAAAGGAAAATTCTACACTTGATGGCTAGGCCTCTATGGAGTAGATATTGTCTTTGAAAATGGTACTGTTAAACTCAGGAGCATTGATCAAGACCATACTCCATTACTTTCTAATGGCCATCGATTGCGAGAATACCGATGTCCATTCTCCACTGAGGCATTTGTTAATATTGTAAAGGCTCAGTCAAATCTGGAAGTTATCAATTCACCAACATCATCTCCCATAACCTAATTTGCTCTTTTCTTAAAAAATAAAATAAATAAATAAATAAATAAATAATAATAAAAAAATCTAAATGTGAAAACCTCTTTTGACGCAGTTAGAAAGGTATCTTCTGAAAACCAATATTCTCACAGAAATTACACACACCCTAACTGTTAAAACCTCCTTTTGAGGCACAACTAAATGAGCAACGATCCAACAATTATATTCTGCATAAATATGACACTCTAAGAGTTGCCTCTCACATATTTTTCATGTAGCACCACAAAGTATGTAGACAAAGAAGTATGTTCTAAATATTCATCTCTTAGAGACCTTGTTGTCACAATGGACCAAATAATCTTTTTAGTATTCTTCAAATCTTTAGCATTCTCCAACATTTTTAGCATTCTCCATCATTTTCATCATTCTTCAACATTTTCAACATTCTCGAGCATCTTCAACATTCTCCAGCATTTTCATCATTTTGGAGCATCTTCAACATTCTCCAACATTTTCATCATTCTAGAGCATCTTCAACATTATTAAACATATTCAACATTCTCCAACTGTTTCAACATTCTTCGACATTTTCAACGTTCTCAACATTTTCAACACTCTCACCATTCAGCAAAACACAATTTCAACATTCTCAACATTCTTAGCACTTCACAAGAATAACTTCAACATTTTCATCATTTAGCAAAGCACAACTTCAACATTCTAAAAAATAAGACATTCGATACCATTTTTCAACATTTACCATTCCCAAAAATTCATCCTACTTTTCATCAAAGATTTTCAACATGCCAAGAACAATTCATAACTTTTCACTTCAACAACATCAAATCCTTCCAAGATTGCCGCTAATTAGGGACACCTCTATACATCAACATCACAACTACATCACATCACTCATACATGTAATGGATAGGTACACATTCTTTTATTTCATACATTTCAAATTGTCCAAGATGTTATTAGAGCTATCATTGTTATTCTCACTCTTTCCATTTACTGAGGACGAGCAAATGCCTCGATCTGGTGGGGATTGGACCGTTTTTTCCGTCTTTCCATAATTGGAACCCTTTTCTAGTGATAAAATAACACACAATTTGGAAAATATTTGAAGATTAATTTCCAAGTATGAAGAGGCGCTCGTAAGTCCCACAAAAATATGACTCATGCACAATCACTTTCTGCAATTATGAGAAACTCGACGAATAACAATCACATGAAGCAACAACCACCATAATCCCCCTTTTGAAGTAATGATATTCCACTCGTGAATCTCAGACAATCATGATACGAACCTCTTTTACACCTCCCTCAATCATAACATCCCTTCTTTGACTAAAATCTAGAACCAAATTGATCCTTGCATCTAAATAATCTAAACTGAATGACCCCCATCTTTGAACGACTCTGAAAAATTATTCCCTATTCGCAGGTAGCCATGGGAGGACCACCCATAAAAAGCGAACCTACATATACATTAGTCATATACAGGGACCCTCAGGTGGGGAAGAATCTTTTTAGAAGTAGGGAGGATGCAGTAATTTCACTGACTCCATGGGTGCAACAAGGACATAGCATTGGAATTCGCCCAGTCACTCAAACTCTCGACTACTGCAATGCACAGAGTGACCATTCATGTGACAGGAAAATATTTCCAGGGTTACAGGCCTGATC
>JASDQU010294206.1:0-14242 GCA_032191745.1 Picea mariana | reverse complement strand
TTTGAAGATAAACCACCTTCAGTTCACAGAGTGGCCTGCTCTTTTTTCACTAAGATATCAGCTGATAGAAATCAGATACCTATTACAACACCTTGCAGACCTGCCTTCACAGTCCCAATTGACAGAGTGGTGGCCTGGTTCGATGGAGCGGCACAACATGAAGGATTACACTGCGGAGCTGGTGGAAAGATAACCATAAACCCACAGACGTGTTACCGGTGGACACTAAACTGCGGGCAAGGATCCAATATGAAAGCTGAACTCATGGGAGCTTGGGCGTCTTGTATTCTGGCAAGTAGACTACATATTAGTGAACTTTTACTGCTTGGTGACTCCAAAATCACCATTGATTGGCTGAACGGCAGTGCTGACTTCCATGTTGCGGACCTGATGAGCTGGAAAGAGAGAACTCGTGAAGCGACCCAGCTACTCAATCATATCACTTTCACCCACATCTACAGAAAGGATAACATGGAGGCTGATTTTCTTTCAAAAAAAGCTCTAACTCTGCCTTCGGGACACATTCTCTATTCGAGATGGGAAGAAGGAAATGAGGGTCTCACCTCGAGGATAAATCTTTGAAAGATTGATTTTGCGAGCAGCCTTCCTTGGGATTGATTCTAGACTTGATGAGATAGTTCCCCCTTCTGTTTTTGTGTTGAATTTATGACTCTTCGGCAATTGCTTGTATTTCCTTGCTGTTTAGACCTGTTATAACAACATTCTGTTTTTGTGTAGAATTTAAGACTCTTCGGCAACTGCTTGTATTTCCTTGCTTATTAGACCTGTTATAACAGAACTGTATACATTTATATCCTTTTGAATATAAAGAGTATTTTTTCACATTGAAAAAAAAAGGGAAGCTCATGGGGTTGAAGTAGGGATGTGGAAAGAAACATATAAACCTAATTTCATATTTGCATTCTAATTGGAATTTTGTTTTAATAATCAAATACAACATTTCCTGTAACTTAAAACATTTTTCAAATAGTATGAAAGTGAAAGTAAGGTGAAAAACATAATAACCCCAAGTTTCCTACATCCTAAAACATTTTTCAAATAGAATGAAAGTGAAGGTAAGTTGAAAAAGAGTGAAAATTTTAATACGCAGAAGTGGAAAAGATAAAAAGCAACGAAAGACCAAGTGGAAAGTACCACAAGATTAGATAATGGGAGGACTGTGGAGAAAAATTTGAAATCATGACTGAGCGGGAATCTCCTGGTTCTCAATGGCCGACACCCTGAGTCGCCTTAGCCATCGCTGACACCTTGGGCCTAGCTCCTCCTTTCGCTTTCCCCTGCCCGAGCCTCCATCGCACGTTCTTGCCAGTCATTCCAACTTTCGGTCAGTACAATCATCGCATTTCGGTCTGGACTTCTGTTTTTTTTCCCAGCCCTCTAAGCTCCTCGATGCACTCCGTTTCAGAATAGACCTCTCCCTTTTTGTCAACTTGCCCAGCTATTGAACGCCTGTGACTGCACTATCGCTTTCTTCCCACTGACCCCATCTCCGTCCCAGTTCACTGCCTATTAACCGACAAAGTGGTCCAGAACTATATGCCAGATATTGTTTTATATTGAACTCACTAACTGACAATCTGATGAAGACCTCCGACGAGGAACTCTGGAAACAGGCAAGACTATTTGAGCAAGTGGACGCCCTTTCTAACCACCAGCACACTTTCCCCCCCTTGCCTTCCTCCTCAAATACTCTTACCAACAGTGCTGTGTCCCCTGCTGCTCTTACCACTCCACTTCCGTCAGTTGCCATCGATCCGTCCTTTGCGCCTCCGGTCCCCCCTCCTGCTTTTACCTCATCCCTTAATCAAAATAGAGATAATCTTTCATCAGGCCAGGACTCATTTTGCGCACCCACTGGGCTGCATAGGGCCCCCCACAGTCGAAAGGTGTGGAAGGCAAAGCGTAAAACTGCTCGTTTGGTACTGGGCGACGGGGTGGGCCTCGAGGATCTTTGCAGGATGTCCATCTGCACTTTGGTGGGCCGGTTCTCATATAGGAAACTGTGCTCGCAGCCGCTGGAGGTTTGGATCAAGTCAAACTGGTTCCCTCTCTTAGGCTACTCTCCGGAGATCCTCTATCTCAAAAAAGGCTGGCTAGGCTTTAACTGCAAGTCACCGGAGGATGCTTCCTTGCTACTTGCTTCTTTTTGGGTCTTTGAAGGCAGTAGCCTGATGCTTAAGCGTTGGAGACTGGCCTTCAATCCGGACTGTGATTATTTTCAGCTAAGACACCTTTGGGTTCTCTTGTTGGGCCTCCTGCTTCAGCTTTGGAACGAAGGTGCCTTAAGAGCAATAGGCAACTCACTTGGCACTTTTATCTCCCTCGACACTCAGTTGACTCTTAGCCCAGAGAGGAAGATTGGAAAAATCCTGGTTGAAATGGACATCACTGCTGGACTTCCTCATTCCCTGGAGATCGCCTGGAGAGGACGTAAGCTTCTGCAAAAGCTGGATTACCTCGGAATTCCTTTCCGGTGTAATTTCTGTCGAGAGACAGGACACCTCAGGAGCACTTGTCCAGGTAAGCTTCCGATCACCTCTCCAGAAGAAGATGAACTCCATCTTAATCCTCCTGAATATATGGAGGCCGACCCTTCACTGGCTTATCTGGATCCCCCCTCAGACCCATCTGCCCTTACTTCATCTGAGCTCTCTGAACACCATTTGCAGAAGCTGAATCTTATTTGTCCTTCCCTCTTTAACTCCCTTTCCGAAGCTGAAAAGGAAACCACAAAGTCCTTCCACTGGCTCTCCTCCCCCAGCAGTTTATCCTCCCCTTCCTCACAAGTTGCGCCATCCTCTCCACTTGCCCAGAATGCCACCTCACTCCACTGCTCTCCCCCTCCTACCTCGATAGATACACACCCTTCTGGTGACTCCATTGTCAACCCAAACCCTCCCTCTTCACACCCGACTATGCATTCTTTCAATCCACCCTCTCCTTTGGTTCCGGATTCCTCTCAACTTGTGTTACCAGGCTTTAGTCAATCTGAAGGAGATACAGATTCACTATCTCTTTTGGGCCTGAACTGCACCCCTCCTGGTGACCCACTCCCGGCACACTCTGATCTATTGCCGATCTACCGGGGCAAGGAACTTATCAATCCTTCTTCAGAGGCTGGCTCCTCTTGCACCCACCGTATGGATGGCAAGGCTTATGCTTGGTCTCGGGGCATAGGATCGGAACTCTCCCCACTACAAACCCGAAGCTCCAGAAAGAAGAAGGACTCGCTCAACACTCAACACTCCAATCCTAATCTTCCCTCACAGGAGGATAAGCCCCTTAGAGCAATGAAGGCTTTGGCTCGCTCTAAGAAATGATAGTGCTCTCCTTAAATGTCAGAGGGACCGGAGGCACCCTCAAGGCTGCCTCCTTCCGCAGACTACTGGAGCGTTCTAAGCCTGACATTATCCTGTTACAAGAGACCCTCTTGTCAGCACAAAAAGCCAGTGACTTCTTAAATCGTTTCCGTCCCTCCTGGTTCTCCTCGGCGGTCAGTTCACTAGGGACTTCGGGAGGACTGCTGGTGGCATGGGACCCCAACCTCTTCGCGCTGAGTCCTTTCTTGACGTGTGGGGGTTTACTCTTAGTGGGCACCCACATTACTTCTAAGATGGAGTTGGCTATTCTAAATTGTTATGGCCCTTGCACCGATCGACATAAGTTCTGGAATCAGCTGGCAGTTAGTGGGATCCTCTCACACAAAAATCTAATCATCGGCGGTGATCTTAATATCCTTCTCGCTGCTGATGAGGCCTGGGGAGGAGCTTTCCTGCCAAATTCATTTACAGACTTCTACAAAGCATTATTCGCCCAGCATAATCTGATTGATGTAAGGCCGTCCAGACTGTCCCCTACGTGGAGGAATGGCAGGATTGGCACCGATGCAATTGCCAGAAGACTTGATTGATTCCTTGTGGCGGGTAATTTTCTGTCCTCTCCAGTTCTTCCGTCATCTTGGGTTCAGTTTCCTTACTTCTCCGACCATGCCCCTATTTTCCTGCATCTGAGTTTAACTGAGTTACACAATCAGTTCCCCTTCAAATTCAATCATGATTGGCTTAAGTCAACTGACTACTCTGAGCTGGTTAATTCGGTTTGGTTGGATCCCATTTTTCACACCGAAGACAATCCCCAGCTACGCCTCACTTGGAAGCTAAGGGTTCTTAAATCAAAAACAAAGTCTTGGTTCCTGAGACACAAATCACTGGAACAGAGTCGATTACTCTCTTTGGAGACGGAAATTTCAAACCTAACCAGCGGATCGGCATACTCTACATTGTCTCTGGAGGAGTCCAGTCATCTAAAACTGCTCGAATCCAACCGGAATGCCATTTTGCGCAACGATGAAAATTGTTGGCGTCTTAGGAGCCGCGCCACTTGGTTGAAAAGCGGAGATGCCAACACCCGGTATTTCCACAAACTTGCTAGCTTTAACCGGAATAAAAATCTTATTCAGTCTATAAATAGCATTAGGGGCGATGCTATCCACGGGCAGGAGGCCATTAAGGATGAGGCCGTTGCCTATTTTGCTCAGCTTTATAAAGCCACTACCTCTCACAGCCTTCCGGAGAAAGTAGCTACAGCCAGTCTCTTCCCACAGTTAGTCGCTGATATTGAAACCGAGGCTCTCTTCAGACCAGCCACTCTGACTGAGATCAAAGACATTCTTCAAGAGTTCAAAACTGAAAGAAGCCCAGGGCCAGATGGCTGGACCTTGGAATTCTTTTTATTCTTCTTTGACCTTGTGGGACAGGATCTACTACAGATGGTGGAGGACACCCGCATCAGAGGCAAGATCTCGGGTAATCTAAATTCAACCTTCCTAGTCTTAATTCCGAAAGTTGACTGTCCACTCCTTTTTGATGACTACAGGCTGATTTCCCTGTGCAATCTTATCTACAAGATTGTCTCCAAAGTAATCTCAAACAGAATCAAGCCCGTTCTCGGGAGGAGTCTCTCTGCTGAGCAGCTGGGATTCTTAAAAGGCTGCAGGATCCAGGATGCCATTGGGACGGCCCACGAATGCATCCATAGTATCAAGAAAAAGAACCTAAAGGCGTTGATTCTAAAACTCGATCTCAAGAAAGCTTTCGACTGCATCGATTGGGATTTTCTGCGTTTAGCTCTCCACTCGGTGGGTTTCGGGGAAAAGTTTATAACATGGATTTTGGCTTGTATTACCAGTCCTAACTTTGCTGTCCTGGTAAACGGGCAGGCCACTCAATTCTTCAAAAGCGGGAGGGGGCTTCGACAAGGCTGCCCACTCTCCCCCTACCTTTTTATCCTGATTATGGAGAGTCTCAGCCTTCTCCTCTCCAAAAGTACATCCGATCATCTCATTTCGGGCATTAAGATAACCAATCTCATCAGGATAGTCCATCTCATGTTCGTGGACGATGTTCTACTTATGTCTAAAGCTGATCCTGAAGAATGGTCTGTTATTCTTGAGGTGCTCCGTCTTTTCAGTTCGGTCTCGGGACTATCTATTAATCCCACAAAATCCACCGTTCATTACTGGGGTCTCTCAGTGGAGGAACTCCACAGCCTTAAAATTTCCATCCCATTCTCTTTTATCAATCTGAATGAGGGCTTCAAGTATCTGGGCTTTCATTTGAAGATGGGTGCCTCCTCGTCGGAAGACTGGAGATGGCTAGTGGATATCTTTGAGCGCAAAATAGGATTCTGGTGCAACATTTGGCTTTCCCTGGGCGGTCGCTTGATCTTGGTAAAATCTGTGCTGGAGAGCTTAGCTGTCTTTTGGATGACATTGGAGCGCATTCCTAAGAAGATTCTTGATATTCTTAGAAGGCTTTCTTTCCATTTTCTGTGGTGTGGTCTTGATCAAAAGCCTCATCTTCATCTCTGTAGTTGGCAATTTCTGGCAAGGCCCAGGAGGGCAGGGGGTTGGGGACTAAAGAACCTCACCCAATTCAACGAGGCCCTCCTTGCAAATTCTTTCTGGCGGGCTGTCTCCCACGATAGCATTTGGCACCGTATCTTAATGGACAAGTATCTGGGCTCACAACCGCTTCATCACTGGATTAGAAAGTCCTCCTTCAATTTAAACCGTGCTTCGCCGTTCTGGAAATGATTGGTTGCCTCATCGCCTGTCATTCTCCATTGGCTCAGATGGAAGCCGGGAGTGGGCAATGAGATCCTTCTCGGCAGAGACCGAATTCTCGGGCTGGAGGACAGGTCGTTGCTCTCTCCTTTGCTGGTTTCGATGCTCCATTCATTGAATATCTCGTCCCTGGCACATGTGAGGGCCCCGACTGGGGTGATCCACTTTCCATGTAACTGGGTGGGGAGCACTGACCTTGCTCTCAACGGGCCGACTGCCATCGAATGGGAGCTTTTCACCACTGCACTCAGAAGCGCGGGCGTCTCACTGTCCGCTGAACCCGATGTGTTAATTTGGGTTGGGGGGGATGCCATAGGCCGCATCACTGTCAAAAACATTCATTCCGCTCTCCTTCATCAGCAAAACATTGGCTCGGATTTATCCTGGACGTTCCATATCTGGAACTGGAAAGTCCCCCTCAAGCTGAAACTATTTGTCTGGTTGGCTGGTAAGGAACGTATCCTCACCTGGGATGCTCTTCGTCGGCGCGGCTGGAGTGGCCCGGGAATCTGCTTGCTATGCCGTTTAAATACAGAGGACACCTCCCACCTTCTGGTCCACTGCCCCTTTACCACAGAGCTCTGGAATCTTTTGTTAAAACACTACACACTCCCATTCAAGTGGAGCGACCGTTCCATTGCCGATTGTTTCTCCACATGGACAGCACAAAGATCGGCCCCTCTATCTCTGGCGGTATATACATGTTGGCATATCTGGATCGAGAGGAATTTTGCAGTTTTTGATGATCGACCTTCATCTGTTAGGCGTGTTTTTCATAAAATTCTGGCAGCCTTCTGCTGGCAGCCACCATCGATCAAGACCTTCTCTCCTAAAGCTTGCACACTAGAGATGGCGACTGGACATACACTTATCTGCTTTGATGGTGCTGCTCAATTGGATGGCCGGGTTTGCGGGGCGGGAGGCACCTTCAAACATCACCCGGCGAGAGTCACCAAGTGGTTCCTAAACTGTGGAGAGGGAACAAATACTAAGGCCGAGCTCTTGGGACTGTGGGCCTCCCTCACTCTGGCGGCTATGTGGTCGATCAACCATCTTCTCGTACTTGGTGATTCTCGAGTGATCATTG
The DNA here is from genome assembly GCA_032191745.1 of Picea mariana. Classification (NCBI taxonomy): domain Eukaryota; kingdom Viridiplantae; phylum Streptophyta; class Pinopsida; order Pinales; family Pinaceae; genus Picea; species Picea mariana. The sequence goes on along the minus strand of JASDQU010294206.1, from coordinate 7,010 downwards.
ACTGAATAACTCAAAAATGCAACCTTCACTCAACTCATATTGAAGGCTGGTTGCATCTCACGAGGAACCTTTCCGCTCACTTCGCCGACATCAATTTCAAACACATTCCTCGTTCTCTCAACAGGGAGGCTGATGCGCTCTCAAAGAGAGCACTAAATGGAGTGGTGGGAAGACTCTCGGTCTTCCACAGCGATAATGGGATAGACAGTCCCATATCCTCCATAAATGTCTTTGAAAGATGAAGGCCGTTGCCATTTAGCAGATGAATTAGAACCAATTACATATTTTAGTTTAAAATTTTTGAGTAGCGCTGTAATCTCTCCCCGTGAGCGATATGGTCATTCCTCCTGGCTGGATTTGTATCGATTGAGACCCTGTATTGGAGCTGTTCTTTGATGACAAACAGCTTGCAGTGTTGGCAGATGTAAAAGAATTTATACTTTTTATAAATTTGAGGAATTTTTTATTGGAAAAAAAAGTTGAAAAAGATAATAACACACAAAGAAAGAAAAAGAAAAGCCTTAAAGCATAATGACATATGGAAAGATACACAAATCAAAGAAAAACTAAAAGTAAAAAAAATGATGGAAAATTTTGTGGTAGGTAGACAACTCAAGTTTCATATCAAATAGTGTGAAAGTGAAAGTAAAAGTGAAAGTAAGGTGAAAAGAATAATAAAGGCTATTATTGTAAATGAATTTATACTCTTTATAAATTTGAAGGAATTTTTTCATGGAGAAAAGGTGAAAAGAATAATAACCACATACACAAAGAGAGAAAAACCCTAAAACATAATGAGAGATAGAAAGATATAAAAATCCAAGAAAAATCAAAAGTAAAAAAATTGATGGAAAAATTTGCAGTGGATGGACAATTCAAAATTCATTATTAATTGGTTAAATTTTAATATTTTTTTATCTAAATCCTATAACATAAATTTACACTAAAACACTATTTTCTTTTGTTTAAAATCTATTTTTAAATACAAAAATAAATTACATAATCAAAAATTCCTTAAAATACTCTAAAAGTACCATGAAAAAAAATATCATCTAAAACATATCAAAACATAAAACTTTTAAACTAAAACATTTCAAATGCCCCATTCACTTCTATTTTTACGGACGCGGTAGAGCATCTCGTCTTGCAGGACATTTCAAATGCCCCATCCACTTCTATTTTTACGGACGCGGTAGAGCATCTCGTCTTGCAGGACGAGTGCGACTATCCTTAGTATTTACCTTAGTATTATTGTCCTCAATACATGTGCGGGGACCACTTCATCTTGTGGTGCATAGATGAAAGGTAAAGTACATCTTTTCAATTAATTGGATGGTGGCAAGTTGTACACCATATTCACTTCACTTAAACACAGATTTTTTTCTTTATAGTACAGATGAAAAGCTAAAGTTCAGCTGTCCGGGCTCCACCATATGTACATCTTCTCTTCTCATGTGAGGACCACTTCATCTTGTGGTGCATAGATGAAAGGTAGAGTAAATCTTTTCAATTAATTGGATGGTGGCAAGTTGTACACCATATTCATTTGACCTAGACATAGATTTTTTTCTTTGTAGTACAGATGAAAGGCTAAAGTTCAGCGGTCTGGGCTCCACGATGTGTACATCTTCTCTTCTCATGTGCGGGGACCACTTCATCTTGTGGTGCATATATGAAAGGTAAAGTACATCTTTTCAATTAATTGGATGGTGGCAAGTTGTACACCATATTCACTTCACCTAGACACAGATTTTTTTCTTTGTAGTACAGATGAAAGGCTAAAGTTCAGCTGTCCGGGCTCCACCATGTGTACATCTTCTTTTCTCAGTCACTTGGATGGTGTCAAGTTGTGCACCATAATCACTTCACCTAGACACACAGCTCGTCTTGATGCCAGTGAAAACGCGTTGAAACGTTCGAACCTGAGTCATAGAGTGAGCACTCGGTTTTTTGTATTGGCCGGTGGGAATATAGATCGCTCAAGGGTTTAGTGTGTGTAAATTTCTCTGCAGACCATCAGCGTCTTTCATTGCAATTATTCCCAAACTTTTGCTCTTGTGAGACTCCTGGCTGATTTTTAGGTAGCATTGAACATCCTTCCCATCACCTCCATTTCTATTTTCCAGTCGAAAATGGCTGCATCCACCTCCACCTCCACTGCTTCTATTTCCTGCCACGATGTGTTTATAAGTCATCGTGGTCCTGATGTAAAAAAAGGTTTTGCCAGCCATCTCTACCGGCGCCTTTGTTCATATGGACTGAGAGTCTTTCTGGATCAGCCTGAATTGCAACGGGGAGACTATTTCCCTCATCAGCTTGATGAAGCTATTCGATCGGCCTCGGTTCACGTGGCTATTTTCTCTTCGGGCTATGCCGACTCAAAGTGGTGTTTGGATGAGCTGGTCCAGATGTTGGATTCAAAGACGCCCATAATTCCAGTTTTCTACGGCGTGAAACCCACTGAGCTTCGGCGGACCCTGGGCAAAAAGAAAAGTGATGCTGAAACCCTGGAGTCCCGGGGCAAAAAGAGAAGTTACGCTGAAGCCCTGGAGGAACACGAAAAGAAGACTGACTATGACCCTCAAACTGATGAAAAGAAGTTGCGGTACGACTCCAGCAGGATTGAAAGCTGGAGAAATGCCCTTTCCAGAGTTGCAGATATAAGTGGTATTGAGCTCGAAGCGTGTGACGGGTGAAAACTCAAACTCCTCTCCATTTATTGTATTATTTAATTTTAGACGATATATGCATAGGCTCTTTGTTCTCATTAGTTCTATTTTTTTCTTTTTCTTTTGAATAACTAGCGATGAGTTCGAGCTGGTAGATAAGATAGTTGAATGGGTGTTAAAAAAGGTGAAAAAACCAGCCTTGGACGTTGCTAAATATCCAACAGGTTTGGAGGATAAGGTGAAAGATTTTGAAAATTCAGTTTTATTCCAGCAAGAGCGGAGAGGAAAACCTCGGATCTTTGGGATCGTGGGGTTAGGTGGTGTGGGAAAGACGACTTTGGCTAAAGAATTATTCAACAGGGAGAAATCAAAATCTAATCATCATAAATTCTGTTTTTTGCCTGATGTCAGAGATAATGCAGGTAAAGGTTGTTTAATTTCGTTACAAAATAGGCTTCTTGAGAGCTTGACTGGGGGTAATGCAGTAAACAGTGTTGATGAAGGTATAGGGATGCTCAAGATGCGTCTTTCATCTACTAACGCCTTAGTAATTATAGATGATGTAGATCATGTGGATCAGGTTTATGCACTTTGGCCTAGTCAAACTGTTCTCCACTCCGATAGCTTAATAGTGATTACATCTCGGAACAAAGATGTTCTCAAAGCTGTTCTCATAAGCTCAGGAGTCGAAGAGTCGTCAATATATAACCTAACTGGCCTTACTGAACAACATTCTCTTCAGCACTTCTGTTTGCATTCCTTCAACCGGCCACATCCACCCCCAGAATTTGAATCATTGGTAAATAAGTTGCTAGAAGCCTGTGGTGGATTGCCTTTATCTTTAAAGGTGATTGGGGCACTTCTTAATGGAGAAGACACATCTTACTGGGAAGACCAGTTGAATAGACTTGAACGGATACTTCCCAATGAGATAAAGCAAAAACTTCAAATAAGTTATGACGCACTGGAGTGCGATGAAAAACAGATATTCTTAGATATTGCCTGTTTTTTCATTGGGGAAGACAGGGATATGGCTGTAAGAATATGGGATAATGGTTTGTGTGGGTTTCGAAATATACAGGACAGATGTCTTGTAGAGGTGAATAGTGAAAAACAGATAAAAATGCACGATCACCTCAGAGACATGGGAAGAGAGATTGCCAAAGCTTCAGGATTGCCGCGTCGTCTTTGGCGTTGCACAGAGGACGACATAGATGACTTGCAACAATCATTGGTATGTATTAAATCATTCAATCCGGTTCATTCTTCAACAACTTTCTATTATTTCCCTCATTTTTATTAAAAATGGCTAATAAATGTCATATTTCAATAATGGACAGGTAACACCCGTGAGGGGAATTAGAATGGCTCTTAGTGATAACAATGAAATTGATGATGCATTTGGCGGTATCACTATGAGGAGAATGCAACTTCTTGATACTGAATCTGTTCTAGTGGAACACATTTTGACAAAGGTGAAGTCTCCAGATCTCAGGTGGCTGCGCTGGAAAACGTGTCCCCACTCTTCCCTGCCTTCCTGGATCCCAATGAAGAGTTTTAGGGTTCTACAAGTGGAAGGGAACAAATTAGAAACATTGTGGAAAGAGGACTCGCAGGTAAATTAAGATCTGTTGAATTAAAGTTTGTGTTTATTAGCTATTGATATGGTACCACAGGATCTCCAATATGTTCTCAGTGTTGTCTTTTGATGAAAATGAGTATGTTCTTTCAGTTGAGACACGTGAACATTTTGCAGGCACCTTCACAGTTGCGGGAGTTAATCATTAATGCTCCGCTCAAGAAAATTCCGAAGTCTATAGGACAGCTGAAGCACCTAGAACGGATTGAAATTCGTTATGTCTTTCGTTCCGTCTATCATTCCGTCCCTCTCACAGAACTTCCAGCAGAATTTTGTCTTCTTCAGTCGTTAAAGAGCCTGGTGTTAGATGGATGCACAGAAATGAAGTCACTGCCGGAGTGCTTTGGTAATTTAACCAACCTCCACCACATCGACCTTTACAGGTGCTCCGCTTTGGAGAGGCTGCCGGAGTGCTTTGGTAATTTAACCAACCTCCACCACATCAGCCTGAATGAGTGCTCCGCTTTGGAGAGGCTGCCGGAGTGCTTTGGTAGATTAATTAAACTCCAATATCTTCGGTTGGCGTCTTGTAGAAATTTAACCATGTCAAGTGAAACACTAGGAAATATAAGCACGCTTGAGTGCTTAGATCTTGGTTTCTGTAAAAAAATTGAGGTACTCCCCCAGCAAGTGGCACAGCAGATGTCGCTTGAACAGTTATATTTGAGAGGGACAAATTTAAAAGAATTGCCAAGTGCAATTGGAGCGCTAAGCTTTTTGGAACATCTGAGTGTAGGAAGTCCTTTTCTGGACACGCTGCCGCCTTCACTATGTGACTTAAAGAACTTGAAGACATTGTCCGTTGATACGTGTAAGCGATTGAAATGTTTGCCGGCTTCGCTTGAACTGTTGACTCAGTTGACTGACTTGAGCGTATCTAGTTGTCCCTTGATAAGCGAACTGCCGTTTAAAAAGGCGGTGGAAGGAGATAGAGAAACATTGAGTGATTTGAACTCTTCCATTCACAACTGCATATTTCCGCGGCTTCAAGAGGTATCATTTGCTCAAGGTGTTTGCTTCAACCTTCGAGATCTTACTATACAATGGTGCGACAACTTCGTGGAGGTTGGAACATTGCCAAACACACTCTTAAAATTACGCATATATGAATGTCGTAATTTGAGTAAAATAGGTAACATGGATGGTCTTGCAGAACTTCAAGAGCTGACAGTTGTGGGATGCAGCAAATTGGAGGAGTTGCCAGGTATTGAAACATTGGTATCTTTGACGAGCTTGGTAGCAAGTAGATGTGTGAAGTTGAAGAGCATACGGGGATTGCGGCAGCTCACAAAGCTTCGAGGAGTATCAATTGAAGGGTGTTCCGACTTAGAAGAGGTGGAAGGCATCCAACATTGTATGTCGTTGGAATGGCTTACCGCCACAGGATGTCCCAAATTGCGGTGGAGTGCGGGAGTAGTGGAGCAACTGCGCCGAAGAAGTGCATTAAGGTTGAGAGGTGTTTAATTAATAAATGATTCTTTAGTAGAGGGCTGTTTCTATTTTACACATGAAAGGGTTGATTGTTATTATTATATGTAAATCTGAAAGTATTTTAAATAGCAGGTACAATTTATGTATCCTCGGTTGTTTAATAGTTGTGTATTAATAAGTGAGATAATCGTTGTAGGGTAATTAGTTTTTTTTAAAGATTATATTATGTTTGTTTTATTTTATTTAATTGATAAAAAATAAGATATTTATATTAATGTAATTATTAATGAAATAGTGGTTAAATAATTATTATTTTTTAAATTAATTTAATTTAATTTAATTGATAATATAAATCAAAACATTTTATTAATAGGTAGTAGATATATTGAATATTAAAAAAAAGAATAGATATATTGAAAACTAGAAAAAGTTTATTATATAATATATGAATTTGTGATAAAAGTCTTGTAAAAATCCAGTTAATATTATCTTAAATCATTTTGAATTTATTAAACTATTTATATTATCTTGATGTTTATGAAGGTGAGTATTACAGAGATTACTATTTTTAATATTTTATGTATTTTAAGGACATTGTCTAATATGTAAATTAATGAATATATATTAATTCACTTTTTTTATAAAAGATAATTTGGTGATATTAATAATATTACAAAACATAGGTTGAAGAAGGTGACAAACTATTATAGTTTATTGGTTGATAAAGTACAAAGATTAGATTTTCATATTCTTTTTATATGTACTAAGTTTGTCAAGCAAATATTATGTTTGATATAAAAAAATAATGATTACTGTTTTTTAAAACTAAGAAATACAAAATGCTTTACAATTTAATCTTTAGATTTTTCTTGCATTTTTAAAATTTGAAATTGAAACCAAAATTTGTATAAATATTTCTTAGATTTTTAAAAGTAATGAATCACAAGGAAAATATTGAAAAAAACAAAAATCTAGGCAATAGTAAACTACAATATATAATGAGTTTTTGGTCATTTTCATAACTTTGAAACAAGTGACCTAAAAAAATACATTTTTTTAATTATAATTATTCATGAACATTGTTGCAATGTTACATGAGTAAGTACTATGAAAATATTTACCTACCCTTTGAAAGCAACTCAAGGTTTCTCATATCTTGTTGCACTTGGTATTTTAATTTGAGGATTGATAGATCTTTCAATCTTATAATTAGAGGCGGGATAAAGTTGAAACATTGGCTTACAACAAAAATAAATGGGTGGGTGCACAAA
>JASDQU010294205.1:0-14242 GCA_032191745.1 Picea mariana | reverse complement strand
TTAAGTTCCTAAGTCACTTTTCACTTTCTAATTTAAAGTTCACTTTACCACTTATAAAGTGACTTTATGAAAAAGACCCACTTTTAAGTTGTGGACCACATTCCTAGGTAAAAGATTAAAAACCCATAGGAACCACTTGTCCAAGGTACAAATCTTCATTAAAATTCAACAGTCAAGTGGGCAAGTGTACGGTCCAAGCAATTGTTAGAAATAAAAAGAATCAGATGCATACATTCAATGGTTTTGATGATCAAAGTGACACATACCATGATATCTGAACTAATTACCTCATGAAGCAAGAACCCTCTCTGACACAAGACCATGCCGATGGTGGTGGAGGTTGCTGTTGCTGACAGGACAAAGATGCTGGAAGAAAAGAAAAGGTGGGCCCTCCAGGGCCATGCTCAAGTCAATCTTGCTCTCGGTACTCCATGTCTAGGACCTGTGGGCCTTGAGACATGATCTCCTAGTTATCTCTGAAAGTGGGGGATAACATAACCAAGAAACATAACTTCATACTTTGCCACATTGTTAGTGGAATCAAACTCTAAGCTGTAGGAAAAACTTGTGGTATCACCCTGAGGAGAGGTAAAAACAATACTCGCATTGGCACCTAATCTCGACTGAGATCCATCAAAATGCATCTTCAATCCTTCTTACTCTTCACTTCAGATTTTTCTTTGATTTCTAGAGCTAAGGAGTGAGCCAAAATAGCATAGTTTCCAAATTCACCCTCTTATGTGCATACCAATTCATTCATTGGCTCATTTGGGTCTTCTACATGGTAGTACTTCCCAAGACGCTCTCTATACAAGGTCACGAAAGTATCGTCACATGTTGGAATGGTAGCGTAAGAAATCTATTTGTATACTGCCTCCCAAATTGGTAGCTCACTTTATTGACTACATCGTACCCCAAGCATCTGAAACATCGATAACTACTACGTCCCTTAAAATAGATATATCTGGGTAAAATGCCATCTTCACATGCAAATCCTTGATCAGGCCACACACTTTAATCTCTCTTGAATCTATAGCACATACACTCCTGTAAGGCTGAGTGGTCCTGAGGCTCAACTGATTCATCACCTTGAGTGACATGACATTGGTTGATGCTCCAAAATCTTCATCACCTTGAGTATGACATTGGTTGATGCTCCAGAATCTATCTTGCAATTATGCAAGAACAGATCATTGACCACCAAGGTGATAAAGAAGGGGTTATGACTGCCATTTCTCCTTGGTTCATTGCTTCTAACACTATAGGACAACGTTCACTAATTTCATCAAAACTAAGGAACTTTTTCAGCTTTTCATTCTGGGAAGGAATCTTTGCCAGTTCAAGGAAAGGAACTGACACATTCACCTTTGATAAAAGTTGGGTCAATTCAACATTCAAATCACAAGTTATACTTACAGAAGGCCCTTCTGATTAAGGTTCCATGGCGGCTCCAACTGTCCACATAGGCTATTTACTCATAGGAACCCTTTGTGGGATTTGCCTTTCTACTTCAGGGCTTTGTGGAATTGCTTTATTTCTATTTTGATAAGTCATCCACACTTTCTCCTTTATCATTTTCCTTATTTCCTCCGGAGTGGGCTTCTCACCATACATCCTTGTGATGATGTCAAAATCAATGCTTTTCCCTTTAATTTGATTCATTTGATCCTTAGAGATAGTGTAAGCTCTATTTGTTACATTACAAACGATATCACTTCTTTCCCCAACATAATTCATGTTATCAAACTCAACTGGGGCTTCATTATTTGACTCCTTAATCTGTATGGTTGCTGGACATGTGTTTTCATCATGGGAATCTTGACATGTTCTACAACAAGGTGCAGCTTCGTGGTCAACAACATTATTATTATTAGGATTTAAAGGAACTGGAAGTCTCTGATTTTGATTCTGGTTCTAAGGACCTCTGTTTCTATCCCATCCACCATTTTCCCTTGGTGGATATCTATGCTACTGAGCTTTTTCAAGTTGTACCAACCTATTTTGCATGGCAATGTTCTGTTGTGTAAAACTGAACTCCATACATTTTATAGCTTTTCTTAATGTGGTTATGGGATCAGGAGTGGGTTCAGTTGTGTTCAGCAATCTCTCTTCAGTTCTAGCAGTATTGGCTCTTGAAGAACTAGGTTGTTTTGTTTTACCAGCTGCAATCATGCTCTTCCTAACTTTTACTGCTGAATCTTGGGCTGCCTCAAGGTTCTGAGCATCCTTCTCTCTTATCTGGAATCCAACCTCTCCATCAAATGCATCAAGGTAATATATAAGGATGGTTGCCTCTGGAGGTTTAATATTTGTATGCAACCTTTGGACTATCTGGTTAAACCTCTTGTTGAACTCTTCTATGGTTTCATTTTCATTTCTCTTGGCACCACTGAGGGCAGCCAACAACTACCTGTTATCTCTACTTTCCTCCCTTTTTTCAAAGAAGGCACTTTCCAACTGATCCTTGGTATTAATACTATTGTCAGGCAAGCTTGTAGACAAATCTATGGCATTTTCTTCAAAGGATAATACAAACAACTTCATGAGAACATCTAGAGGCCCAATATGGTACTTGACAATCATACTCATGAAAGTGTTCCAATGATCTCTAGCAGATACAACATCATTCCCCTGGAACGAGGGTAACTTGTCTATAGCTTTCACCAGTATATTATGAGGATACCCCTTGATGGTTGGAAAGTTGAGGGGCATGTAAATTTCATCCAACCAATGTGCGATCATGATTATGATGCTAGAAGTGGCAAGGTCACTTTCAAACAAACACCTTATGTCTTCAACAATTTCAAGGTCTTGGTTATTTGTATTCTGTAATCCAAAGGTTAATTTGTTTACCTTTCTTGTATAATATCTCGTAGGTTCTGGGATTGGGTGAACAAGGCCTTGCAAGGATGTTCTTGTGGAATACCTCTTGGGCACAACTTCATTTTGTGGAGTTGCCAAATAAACTTTCAGAATAAGATTTCAACTCTTGGCTCATCAATATGCGAATCTAAAAATTTCAAGACTCGGGGAAATGGACTTTATTCCTAGCAACGATGCCAAAATGTTACCTCCCAAGTTCTCACTGAAGGTGCAAAAAGTCCCAATCACCAAGTAAGATCTCAAGGGGAACTTGGAAAGACTACCCACTGTCACCTCGATAGTGTTTACCCTCTCTTTAGGCCGGCTCTCCTGCAGCACAAAGGGGACTTCCCTAAGCAAATTAAGTCCAGCAATGTATAAGAAATGGAAATGGTACCTAGGACTTAGAGTAAATCTGGTTTCTAATGAGATTTTATGGCAATAAATTCCAGATTTACAAAACAGAAATTTAAGTCTAATAAAAGATGGTAATGAAGGGTTTCTTAGATTTATAGCAAATCTGATTATTAATTATTCCGCTGTAATTTCCAGATTTGCAAAACAGAAAATAGATGATGTATTTTTTATATTTTTAGGTGGTTGAAAGGGAGAAGTGCCTAGATTCCAGATTGGGCAAATGGGGCTGTTGACCGCCTCTTCAACTAGGGGGTCAACTCCATGTACCATGAAGATATGCATCAATAGATGCAAACATGTCGAAGACTTTTTGGTTCTATAGGGCATTTTTTGCTCCAGCACACAGTTTTGTAAGCGGGATTTCCACACCTCTGCGTGGGTTTATAATGTAATAGGTCTACATGGATCATGTTAGGTTAGCTGCCTTAGGGTTTCTTCATTAGGAGAGTTCCTTTCACTGAGTGTTTTTTATCCTCAGGAGGTTAATGTGGCCTATCCAACCGGGTTAATCTCCCTTGAGTTTTTCACTCCCACTAGCAATAAATCCTCCAAAGTGGTGAAAGGCGTTCTAATGAAGTCATTCCTAGGTAGCTAGTGTTTAGGAATGTTGTAAATGACCATGTAAGACAACACGGAAAATTTCGTGGAATTTTGTCAATTCTAGCTAGGTTTTTTTTAAAGTTGGCAATTAATTAATTAATTAATTATGGATAATTAATGTAAAACTTAGGTCCCGAGATTTTTGATAGGGGTATTTGTACTGAAAAGAAAGATAATGAGACCCCTTACACCCGTGGATCAAGTTTCAACTCAGTCGGACAAGTTTTGTTAGGGTTTTTGACCACTTAGGAGTTTTTCCGGAAAACGGTGATTTTAATTGCCAAACCCAGGACATGGGCAAATGTCAATTTTGTAATAGTTAGTCTAATCAGGTAAACTAAAGATGAAAGTTAATGAGGGAGACCCCACCTAACCCACCTAACCCTTTTCCTAACCTTTACCTACCCCTTAGACCCACTTTTAATTTATTACCCACCTTTTAATTTAATTCCCACTTAAGGAATACATACCCTTCCCCATGCCTAGTTTGATAACTCTTTTAAGAGTGGTTCGTGAGCCCCTCCTCATGAGGTGCGCCCTCCCTTTTATTTCCACGTCTCACTTGGAGTGTGCTATCCACACTCCTCCACACTCCATCACCAAAACACACGCATCCCTCCATACTCCTCACGAAATCTCACGCTTTCCTTTCAAACTCACGATTTCCTGGATACTTGTGTCCCCTCTCTAGTTTGAAAATGGAAACATCAATTTAAAAAGGTGGAATCTTGTTTTAAGGAAGGCGTGGGCCTCTCCTTCATCCAAACTCACGCATCCCTCCACGTTCCTCATGAAAGCTCACGCTTTCCTCTTCTAAACTTCACGCCTTCCCCTTTCCACTCATACGCTTTACTTCTACCCATACACGTCATTTGGGAGTGTATCCCACACACTCCCCCACTCTCCACCCAGACTCCTTCCTAAACCTCTCACCTTTCCCTTGAGACTCACACTTTCTCTCTTGGAAAGTTAGAAACATCAATTAAAAAGATGGAATTTTCTTTGAAGGAAAGCGTGGGTCTCCTCCTTCAACCAATACGCCTTCATTTGATGGCCACTTCACCTCACAACTCGTCCCTCTTACTTACCATTTTCGCCCCTACCCTAAAATCTCTTGTCTTCTTTAGCTTGAGTTCACCCATGGCTTGGATTATGACACTTGTCAGTGATCCAAGAGGGGTCTCTTGGTCTCTCAAGGCTATAAAAGAAACCCCTCACTCCCTCATTCTGGACCATTCTTCATAGTAATGTTATGCTACCAAATTCTCTCCATCCCATTCTCTCTCTCTCTCATTACTTTCACATTGCTTCACTGGTTTTGCTCTTGAAGAGCTTGTAGCAACATTGTTGCTACAACCTCTTCCCATTTAATAATACAAGAAATAGCTTTGGAGGAAACTGTGGCGTTCAAGATTAGTCTGGATGTGCCACTTATTGTGAGGTGATATCATTTTTAAATCTTTGTGTTTTGATCAATAGTTGCTTAAGTAATTAGTTTACTAGGCTAGGCGAGGCAATAGTGTAGTTGCCCATCTATATATTTTGTGCATGCATATAATAGAAACTATGTTGTATTATCTATGCATGCAGGGTATTATCTGTTGTTCCATCTCACTTTTGGTTTAAGTTTTGCAGATCATCTCTATGGAGTTGTTGGGATAGGTTCAAGGACGAATCTACTCTCATCTTCACCTAAATTTCACAAGCATTTCCTGTCCTTCTTCCTCATTTTTTCATTTCAGATTTTAGTAGCTAACTTGCTTAGATATGTCAACTAAATCATTGCAATTTTCTGGTTTTTGTATGTACGGAATTTCTGCCCTAAAACAAAAATTTCATACCATTTTTGAGTGTATTGCAGCATAAATCAGCAAGCAATAGCTTGCTGATTTTTGCAGATTCTCGCCAGGACAAGAGGGCATGTTGCCCAATTTTCAGCACAATACACTCTCAAACAACTCCTCTCATAGTGGTAACAATTTCTCTTCTTCTTCTCTATTCTAAATCACTGGAAAGCAAGCCCAAAGGAGTTGTACCCAAGTGGCTTGCATTCTTTTCCTTTCCGTCTTATTTTTGCAAGTTTTATATTAGATTTCTTTTCGTTCCTTTTTCTTGCTTAGTCTAGCTAGATTAGTTGTGATTTCTACATGCATGCTTAACTTAAAATAATCTAGAGTAGATTTCATAACATATGCTAGCTTAGAGCCCGTGGTGGCTTAGATTGGATCTTCATTTTCTGTTACATGCAAGTTTTTGTTTCTTTAATCTTTATCTTACACATGCATGTACTTACTGGTTACATAATCTTTTAAGTAATCGTCTCTTACCTTATGCAAGTTATGTCCATTACTTTATGTTTCACAATGCAGTAATTTCACTTAAAGTTTTTTAACTTGCAATCTTGTCTTTAAAGGCTTCAACGTTCACAATCAACACTTTTAGTTCTTAATACTCACATGCGATAACTCAACACTTAAGAACTCATTTTGCAACTTCATTGTTTAAGGGCTTCAGCCTTCATATCTTTCGGTTTCAGTACTTTGGCAACTTTATTTGAGCAAGTTACAAGCAATGGAACACACATTGCAATACTTAGCTCATAGGTCTAAAATTAATTAATTAGACTTAATAGGACACCATAATTCACCATCTTCGCCATTTAAAAAGGGGTCGGAGGAAGACAACGAAAGGTGCTAGGCCAGGGACGGTCTCATGACGCATGGCGTCCTTTTCGGGAGTACTCTGATCTTAGGGCTGACCTGTGAAGCTAAGGTAGGCCTCGTTGTCTAACTTCTTGAGCATCCAACAGTCACTTGGTAACTGGGGGAGGAGAGTTTTGGGTCGACACCTAGCTAGGATTAAAATTAATCACACTTAATCACTTAGCTCAATCTTAGGTCTGCAACACCTGCAATTTAAATTTTACACTTGCAAGCACTAATCTCATTGTTTTTCAATTTACATGCAAGTTATCTTTTATGTGTTGTAGAATAATTGCCTAAGTGGTTACATCTTTTCATCTATCTTGTATCCCTGTATCTGTGGTGTGATCCTTCAAGAAGTGCACATCCACCTGGAGGCATTCTCTTCACTGGGTCTTGAGTGCCTTGCGTCTTTTGGCCATTGATAGGTAGTCCAACAAAATTCTATCTGTTGTGAGCATGCTTGGCTTGATGTGTTGATGGTTGTTCATCTTTGAATATCTCCTTTTCCTGCACATTTCAAGCATTTGTTAATATCTTGTATCTATTGTATCTAGCTTAGCCTTAATCTGTATATCTTAAGCTTTCTTTCTGTATCTTGTATCTAAGCTAGTTTAGCTTGTATATCTCATATATTCTTTTGTATCTACCTGTATCTATCTTGTTATAATTTTGTAATCTTTGTAACTTGTAATTATCTTGTAACGAACATCCCCTTAACTTAGTTGACCCCTTGCCCAATCTTAGGCACTAGTCTTAGTTGCCCTAGAAAAAGGTCTGACTTTCATACTTCGAGAATTGCATCTTGCATTTGCTGCTTAACATCATAGGCTAGATTCCCCATGACCATTTAACCAATTAAAACCAACTCCTAGAACACAAACGTTACTCTCATCTAGTAACTAGGGTCTACCCCCCTTGGCTTCCCTAGGAGTTAGCCTAGACAGAAGAGGTTCAAGTCAAAGTGACAGCGTGGACTTTGAACCTAGGCATTGTGCCTTCGAGGACACACTAAGTGAGCAAGACTTAACTCACGTTTGCAAGTGTGTATAAGGACGACAACATGGGTCAAATGGGCAGACTTAGTGGGCTGTTTTAACTTTTAACAATGTTTTAGGAGACAAATGAGTTGCCAAAGGCATGCTACAACAGTCCCTAAGTGGCTGGAAATTGATATAGAAAAATACAAAGGAAGGGTTCTCTAAGAGATCCACGTTCAAGTTAGGTTCAAGGGTGAAACTTTGCTAAGAAAATAGACTATTGCAACAATTATTAAAGATATTAGATGCAAATAAGGTTACTTTCATTAACAATAATCGAAGAAACTAAGGAGAGAGGAACTTTCACACCTAGTTTACTTCCATGTGATTGATAAACCATTCCCTTGGTCTCATGAAACAAGCTTTGACATCATAAAAAATCAGCATCAAATTCCAGCAAATATAACTTCAAGCAGAGCACCTCACATCAACAAGAATGCACCATAGATTTCCATTAAACCTTCAACAAAAGTCTAGCTATAGGTCTCCAAAGTTATTAGCACTTTCAACAGCCATTACAAGTGGGAGGAGCCTCTATTATATAGATTTTTGGGCTCAAACTGTTGATATTATGGTAGCTATATGAGGTATTAACCTCCATGTGTAACCTTTAGCTAGAATAGAATATTTCGGAAGCAAGAGAAACCCTAAATAGATGTGGAGAAACCCTAGAAGACAAGTCGGCTTAGTAAAAGAATTGATATTAAAGTATTAGATTCTAAAAGGACAAGTCGGCCCAGACAAGTGACAAGAACCACTATAAATAAGAGATGATCTAGCTCATTTGTACACTTCACAAGTTCACACACTCTCTCAGTCAAGTCTGGTGCAAGTTTGGAGCTGTAGCTGCAAAGATGGAAGGTGGATCTTCTGGGATGCTTCTTGGTTTCTCTCTCTAGCGCCATCTAGCCTAAGATGTGCACCCTATCCTCTAGTATCTCTTGGTGGTGTTCTTGGTGATATTTCTTGGTGGTATTCTTGGTAAGTGCAACTGCAGCTGCAACTGCTGCAATTGAGTATTGTTCTTGTTCTGTGGCTTTGGGACTTTCTGTTTGGTGAGCTATCTTTGGAGAAAGATGAGCTCTCTTGGTTATTTGTTGGTTCTAGTGCTGCTTCCRGAATCATTCTATCTAGAGAAGGTTATGGTGCTCGGGGGTGGCTGCGTGCCTATGGTTGGGTGACAATAGGGATATTGTCTATGGTAAAATGAGCACATTGAATATTTTAACAGGTTATGGGCCCACACCACCTTCAAGGTCTAACCACTGAAAGGTAGCGTTGCAGTTCTTTGTTAAGCTCGTTGTGGCACCAGTTGCAGCTGCAACAAGGGTTTTTGATTGTGCAGCTGCAACAAACCCTAATCCAACTCTTTGGGCACCTTAAGTGAAGCGTTGGACCTAATTTCTAGATATTCTAGTGCACCTTAGCCTAGCGCACCTGTTGGTACTCTCAGCGAGCAAAAGTGTCAAGTTTGAGTTTTTAGTCAAAGTCAAATTCAAAGGTTGACTTTTAGTCAAAATTGATTTTGTGGTCAAAGTTGAAATTTCAGAGTTTCTAGCTTGTTCTAATCATTAAACCTTTTTTTTTGATTCAGTTTCTAACCTCTTCTTGACAAGATGGTGTCTAGTTTCAGATTAGAAGACTAGCTGAATGATGCTGCAAATTTCAAAGGTATGCACTTGTATATGCTTTTCATGTTTTATCATCTAGCGAAGCATGAGTGTATTTTGCAGGGAATGTACAAGAGACCTTGTCCAAGCAGTGATATTGGATTCAATACATTCAGAGGAATAAGTAGTTGAGGCTCCAGGTTCCAGGTTTGATTGATCAAATTGTTAACTTTCAATTTGCACGATTCAAGTTTGATAGTTGCTATAGTACAAGTAAATACTATAGTTGAGACACCAATCTTTGAAGGGTTCTATTACTGCTAGGCATACTTGGTTGTATGTAATTACTATTGATATAGATGCTTATTGTACTTGTTTGCAAAATAAGCTAACATCTCCTCTAGGAGATATTTCTTGTTCCCTGGCAAGTCACCTTGGTAATTCTATGATCCTTGTTACCATAGATATGTTCTTATGAAAATGTTATTGGAAATACTTTTTCTCTTGTTGTTCTTGTTCCGGGCAGGTCATAGGCGATAACTCTTAGAAGGAGCTAGAGTGACAGTTGCAAACATGGAGCAGATCACTCCATCAAGTTGTGAGACAGGTGATCTCACCAAGTACCAATTCTAAAGGAAGATATGATGGAAGAATATCAATCCATCATGAAAAATGATGTATGGGAAAACATACCTAGACCTGAAGAAAAGTTTGTAAATGAGTTTACAAGATAAAGCATGCAGTAGATGGGAGTATCGATAAATACAATGCAAGGGGGTTATCCCAATAGGAGGGAGAAGACTATGATGAGACGTTTTCTCTGGTTTCCATATACACCTTTGTTAGAGCCATCATATCTCTTGCAGTATTCATGGGTTGGAGTTTACATCAGATGGATGTAAAGACCGCTTTGCTCAATGGAGTAGTTGAGTATACATAGAGCAACCTCAAGGTTTTGGGGTACACTCGAGAGAAACCCATGTATGAAGAAGGCCTTGTATGGACTCAAGCAAGCTCTAAGAGCYTGGTGCAGAGCCTCTCATTATTTAGTGTAAGAGGGAGTTAGCCTCTGAATTCGATATGAAGGATCTTGGTCTCATGCATTATTATTTGAGACTATAAGTATAGCAGAAGYGTGGTGAAATCTTCCTATGGCAACGAAAGTATGTTGTAAAGATTCTTCAGAAGTTTGGGATGATGGATTGCAAATCCACGACAACTCCCATGGTGACAGATATGAGGAAGTTGAGAGACTCTGATTCTGATCCAGTAGACTTGTCCCTGTATCGACAGTTGATTGGCTCATTATTGTATTTGGTTAATACCCGGTTGGACATTTGCTTTCCTGTGAACACGTTGAGTTGGTTCCAGGTGGAACCTAGACATGAGCATTGGATAGCTGCAAAGCATATTTTGAGATATCTTCGTGGGATGCTAAACTATGGTTTGAGATATGCCTCAAACAGTGATGTACAACTGCATGGATTTACTGATTCAGATTGGGCAAGGAGTGCAGATGACAGAAAGAGTACTTCTGGTGTATGTTTCAGTTTGGGATTTGCTATAATATCATGGGCTAGCAGGAAACAAAAATATATTGCACTCAACACTGCAGAAGCAGAGTATATAGCAGCTTGTAATGCTTGTACGGAAGCAGTATGGCTCCGTAAACTAGTTTCTGGACTATTTGATTAGGTGTTGGATTCGACTGAGATATATTGTGATAATCAGAGTTGTGTGAAGCTCTCAGAGAACCCGGTGTTCCATGAMAAGTCGAAGCACATTGAGATCAAGTACTACTTTCTCTGTGATAAAGTCCAGAGGGGAGAAGTGATTCTCCAGTATATCTCCACTGATGAGCATACAACTGATATTTTGACGAAGCCTCTGTCCAAGATAAAGTTTGCATACTTAAGGGACAAACTGGGACTTGTGGAGATTGCTCCCTTGGTTGAGAGGGAGGAGATGACTTTCTCGATTGGGAGGGAGTGCTGATATGTGGCATCATGGACTGTTAGTGACCTGTAGATCTGTATCATGCTACTACAACTTAGAGATGGTCATACAACTTAGAGATGATGCTTGCATCATGCTAGTACAAATTAGCTATGATACAGATGGTTGGAGTTGTGGATGATACAATGGCCTGAGGTGCATCGTGCTAGTACAACTTAGAAGTGGACATACAACTTAGATATGATTTATTGACATCATGCCTAGATATGTTCATGCTAGTACAACTTAGAGATGATGCTTATGAGTCACATCATGCTAGATATGGCCATGCTAGTACAACTTAGAGGTGGACATACAGCTTAGATATGATGTATTGACATCATGTTAGATATGTTCATGCTAGTACAACTTAGAGATGACCATATGACTTAGAGGTGATGTGGATGGCTCGTGTCATGCTAGTTATGATCATGGTAGTACAACTTAGATATGATGCATTGGCATCATGCTAGATATTCTCATGCCAGTACAACTTAGAGATGATCATGCAACTTAGATGTGACACAGAGAGGCATTGATCTACATCATGCGAGTACAACTTAGATATGATGCACCTGCATCATGCTAGTTATGTTCATGCTAGTACAACTTAGAGATGATGTAGATGATAATCCAGATCACGCCAGTACAACTTAGATATGATGCATTCACATCATGCTAGTAGGGCTTAGAGGTGATACAATTGATGACATTGTTGATGCAGGATGATATCAGATGATATGATTTGATTGCTGTGGAGATTGTATGTCTCTGGACAGTAGCTGTATGCTACTGTGGTGGATGTGCTCCACTGGTAGTGACTGTGTGTCACTGGTTAGTAGCTGTGTGCTACTAGGAGTGGTTGTGTACCACTGGACAATAGTTGTGTACTACTATGAATCGACAGTGTTGTGATCTATTGGATGGCATTATAGTAACTATGTACTACTACTGGATTGCCATGGAGATTACCAGTAGTGTTGAAGGTGTTTCCTAGGATGGTGTGCCAACCAATAGTGTTGGAGGTGATTGCCAGGTAGATGGATAGTGATATGATGCAAAGGCATTGATCTACATCATGCGAGTATAGCTTAGAGATGGTGCATTGACACCATGCTAGTACGACTTAGAGATGATGTAGATGGTACTCCACATCATGCTAGATATGATCATGCTAGTACAACTTAGATATGATGCAGAGCATCATGCTAGTACAACTTAGATATGATCGTACAACTTAGAGATGATGCAGTGGAGAGGATGGTTCTTGGAACCATTGAGGACATTTAACATCTCTGTTGGGACAGTCATTATTCTAGGATGTATGTCCGGATTAGAAGAATGGTCTTTGTATCACTTTGTTGAGTGAGTGACTTATTCAGCATCATGCCCAATTACCCAGATGGAGTATGGCCTCGAGAGATGATGCAGTTGATGCTATCAAATGGTATTGATAGTGGTGATGTTGCTCGTGAGTTGATCTATGTGATCATGAGATAGCCCATGTGGCTATGACGATGCTACTTGTTAATATCCCCTATCTAGGAGGGAGTGTTGTTATTATGGTAGCTGCGGGAGGTATTAATCTCCATGTGTAACCTTTGGCTAGAATAGAATATTCCGGAAGCAAGAGAAACCCTAGAAGACAAGTCGGCTCAGTAAAAGAATTAATATTAAAGTATTAGATTCTAAAAGGACAAGTGGGCCCAGACAAGTGACAAGAACCACTGTAAATAAGAGATGATCTAGCTCATCTGTACACTTCACACACTCTCTCAGTCAAGTCTGGCGCAAGTTTGGAGCTGCAGCTGCAAGGATGGAAGGTGGATCTTCTGGGATGGTTCTTGGTCTCTCTCTCTAGCGCCATCTAGCCTAAGTTGTGCGCCCTATCCTCTAGTATCTTTTGGTGGTGTTCTTAGTGATATTTCTTGGTGGTATTCTTGGTAAGTGCAACTGCAATTGCAGCTGCTGAGTATTGTTCTTGTTCTCTGGCTTTGGGACTTTCTGTTTGGTGAGCTATTTTGGAGAAAGATGAGCTCTCTTGGTTATCTGTTGGTTCTAGTGTTGCTTCCGGAATCATTCTATCTAGAAAAGGTTATGGTGCTCGGGGGTGGCTGCATGCCTATGGTTGGGTGACAATAGTGATATTATCTATGGTAAAACGAGCACATCGAATATTTTAACACAAGCCTCCTCCACAATAAAATAATAATATCCAAGTTGAAACCCTAGATCTATCCTAGGAATTCATAAAGAACTAATATCCACCAACTAAGAGTGGACAAGTCAAACAAAACATAAAATAATGGTGGCCTTGCCACTTGTACAAATTTCCAAGCAAGATGAGCTTCAAGAGATGGGATGCCTTCTCAAAATAGGTTGTTGACCATGTCAAGGGCTCCTCAAACCTCTCTAAGAGAAATCACTCCACTAACAAACCATCAAAAAATGTGCAGGTAATAACCTCCAAGTGGCACGTGTGGCCCCTCAAGGTGGCACATCCCTCCAAATAAGCATGAAATATGGTCTCCAAGGTGTAATCACTCCTCAAGATGTGTGAAAATGGTTATGTAAGGAATCAACTCATTAACCATCTCCTCAATCTGCGTGCAAAAGGCTAACAAACACCATGGAGGAAGGGGGCAACCCCATCTCTAGCAATAAAATAATGTAACATATGAGAAGATGCCTCAACACGTGTGTCAAAATAGGTGAGTGCTTTATCTAGGTCCATGATCCACATCATAATAAGCCAAATCAAGTGTGAACACAAGCCAAATAAGCATGGGCGTTCAAGAACCAACCCTCTAATCATGTCAAAGGTGGGTCAAACTAGTCGTTGGAAGGAGGATGCTTGCTACTGCCATGCATAGCAATCTTGGCTCTATTATCCTTAATTTTTTGAGCATCATCATGCTCTTTATGGAATTTATCCCTCACCTGCAGATCAAGAGTATGTGGACAACCTTCAATACCCTTCCCTTCATGCAAAATGTGAGCCTTGACTCTTGTGTAA
>JASDQU010294202.1:0-12037 GCA_032191745.1 Picea mariana | reverse complement strand
CGCAACTTCCCAGCCTCAGGGAACTCCTGTTAGTTTTCACTTTTAGGAAAACATGATCACCCACTTTGAATTCTATATGGGTTCTGTTACTATCAGCGTAACTTTTCTGCCTATCCTGGGCAGCTTTTAGATTATGTTTAATTTTTATCATTTGATCTTCCAACTCTTTGAGAAGTTCAGGCCCAACTATTAATTTGTCAGCTAGATTATCCCAGCTCACTGGAGTGTTGTACTTTCTTCCATAAAGTGCTTCGAACGGGCTCATCTTCAATGACGCATGATACCCATTATTGTAGGCGACTTCTACCAAATGCAGGTAGTCTTCCCACCTTGATGGTTTATCCATCACATACATTCCCAGCATGTCTTCTATTACTCTGTTTACTCTCTCTATCTATCCATCAGACTCAGGATGATATGCTGTACTAAAGTTCAGATTCGTTCCGAATACTTTGAACAGTCCTTTCCATAAATTCGAAGTGAATTTCGAGTCTCTATCAAACACAATTGTCTTAGGAATTCCATGCAAGCATGCAACTTCTTTTAGGAAAATATGAGCAACATCTGTTGCTCTGTGGGTGGTTTTCAGTGGAATAAAATGGGCAGCTTTAGTAAGCTTGTTCACCACCACCATGATCAAATCATGTTGCTTGCTTGTTCTGGGAAATCCTGTGATAAAATCCATTGTTACCACGTCCCATTTCCATTCAGGAATAGTTAAAGGCTACAACAACCTGTTGGGTGCCTATGCTCAGCCTTAACCTTTTGGCACTCCATGCATCTTGTGATGTATTCAGCGATTTCTTTCTTCAGATTCGGTAAAAAATAATGGCTTTTGATTGCTGCCACAGTCTTCTAATATCCAGGATGTCCAGCATAAGCCACGTTATGCATCTCCTTTAGAATTGCCAACTTCAATTCTCAGACATTGGGTACATACACTCTGTTTTTATACAGAAGTAAACCATTATTTCCCAGGGTGTAACTTTCCTTGGTCTGTGGTCTCTCACGCTCTTGTAGCTTTGCTACAAGATTTTTGTACTGCAAATCAGCATTTGCAACTTCCAAAATTCTGTCTTTCATCTCAGTCTGGTACATGCTAATGGTTGTAGCATGTAATTCGTGCACCTTTCTGCTGAGTGCATCAACCACCTTATTTTCTTTCCCCTTGATATGCTTGATATCAAAGTCATATTCGCTCAAAAACTCTAGCCATCTAATTTGCCTCGCATTTAAAGTCGGCTGATCAAATAAATACTTCAAACCATTGTGGTCTGTTCTTAATTCAAATCTCCTTCCCATGAGGTAATGTCTCCATTTCCTCAAGGCGTGGATGATTGCTTCCATCTCTAAATCATGAGTGGCATAATTCTTCTCATGTTCCTTCAGCTTTCAGGATTCATAACAAACTACAAATCCCTCTTGGCTGAGAACTCCTCCCAGCCCCTCCTTACATGCATCCATGCACACTACATAACCCTTGTCTGGATCTGCAATCTTCAGGATTTGAGCATTGGTTAGAAGCTGCTTCAATCGCTGGAAGTTTCTTTCACATTCTTCAGTCCACTGGAACTTCTTCCCCTTCCTTTGCAAGGAAGTGATAGAATGAGCTATCCTTGAGAATCCGACTATAAACCTCCTATAGTAGCCTGCCAGACCCATAAAATATCTAACTTCTGCCACATTCCTTGACGCTGGCCATTCTCGAATGGCCTGTACCTTCTTAGGATCCACAGCGATCCCTTCTTCAGATATTATATGTCCAAAATAATGGATCTGCCTTTGGTAAAATGAGCAGTTGCTCAGTTTTGCATACAAATGGTGTTCTCTCAACACTTGCAACACCATTCTCAAGTGTTGTTCATGTTCTTCCTCTATCTTGGAATACACCAAGATATCGTCCAGGAAGACTATGAAAAACTTGTCCAAATAATTTCTGAACACCTCATTCATTAAGCACATGAAAATAGCAGGCACGTTGGACAATCCAAATGGCACCACTGTGAACTCATAATGACCATACCTTGTTCTAAAGGTAGTCTGGATAATGTCCTCATCCTTTATTCTCACTTGGTGATATCCTGATCGGAGATCTATTTTTGAAAATATTTTCGCATCCTTCAACTGATCAAAAAGATCATCAATCCTTGGCAGAGGATACTTGTTCTTGACAGTGACCTTATTCAACTGTCGAAAATCAATGCACAGCCTCAATGTCCCATATTTCTTCTTCACGAATAGGGCCGGAGCTCCCCAAGGTGACACACTAGGGTGAATGCAACTTTTCTTTAGTAGTTCTTCGAGCTGTAACTGCAACTCTTTCAGCTCTGGCGTACTCATTCTATAAGGAGCTTTCGAAACTGGAGTTGCTCCAGGCATCAAAGTTATAGAAAAATCGATGTCCCTCCTCGGAGGTAGTCCAGTTACCTCCTGAAATACATCCTTGAACTCCTTGATTACTTCATGGTCTTCCAGATTCAATACTGCATCTTGGGATGCTTCTTCCACCTGAGCTGCAAATAATTGACATCCTTTCCGGTAACATTTCTTCAGCTGCATGGCTGAGATTTCCCTCACAGCCAGAGCTCTGGGAATTCCTTGGAATGTTACCTGATTTCCCTCTTCATTCAGACATGTGAACCTCTTGTTATGGAAATCTAGCAGGGTATGGTGCTGGTCCAACCAGTCCATCCCAATTAAGCAATCATATGAGCCTAAAGGAAAAATGTTCAATTCAACATTAGTGTTCATTCCTTTCATTTCCATTGAACGGGACTTAACCAATTCAGTGACCTTCCTCCTGGTCCCTATGGCCAACTACACTAACCAAGACTTCTCATGTTTGCTCCTCGTTAGATGCAAACTTTCCACCACTCTAGGATCTACATAACTATGGCTATCCCCTGAATAAATTAAAATAACAAGGGGTCGGTTGTTAATCATACCTTCCACTTCAATAACGTGTGATTGAAATTCTGCTTGCTTGTTGTCCAGGGATGCGTAGATCCTCGACATCCTGCTGCCCAAATCCTCCACTATTTCAGCTTGTTGAACAGTATGTACAGTTGTTGCCTTACCATTTTTATGGGGACAATCTCGGTACTTGTGGTTTCCTTGACAGCCCCAACACTGAATGGGCATCAGTCTTTGTCTTGGTGCTCCCTCTTCAGTCCTTCTCGACTCTCTAAACGATGGCTATCCCTAACAACTGTTTCGGAAAAAGGAAGGCTTGTCTCCCTTCTACCTCTGTTCTTTCTTAAACCTCTTCTGGTCATCCCAAGCCTTCCGAAAGGTAGGCTCTTATCTTTGTTGTTCGTATAAGAATTTCGCCCTTCTTATTGTTTCTTCCATAGTCTTAGGATCATCATATTGGATCTTGTCTCTAATGGAAGGTGGCAGTCAACTCAGATACCTCTGAATCTTGACAGCCTCGTCTTTGATGAATGGAACATAGTTTAGTAGTTCCAGAAAACTTTGTTCATACTCATCAATGGTCGTACTACCCAACTTGAGTTCGAAGAACTCCTTCATCTTTCTGTCATAGTATCTTTTAGTCAGGTATTTCTTCTCAAAATACCTCTTAAATTCCTTCCAAGTGACCTCTTTCTCTCTGATGTGTTGCACCTGCACAAATTGATCCCACCACATGGATGCTTTTCCTTTCAGTTGGTACATTGCAATTCTTCCTTCTGCATGGGCGGAATAATTCTACAATTGGAATTATTTCTTCATGCCAAGAAACCATGTCTCGACATATTCCTCCTTCTTATGTTCTCCATCGAATGTTGGAGGCTTAATCTTGTTCATCTCTCCTTTCAATTCCTCCCTTCCATATTTTCGATGTTTTCTGGTAGGGGATGGGCTTGAACTACTGTGTGTCTTCCTGTCAAAATGTCCTTGGGAGCGACTAATATGTCGGCTATCACTCCTCGATCTAATTCTTCTCCCATGGGTTCTGTGACTCTCCGTCGTACTTGAGTCTCTTCCTTTCTCGAGTTTCTTCTCTATTCTTTCCAGACTCTTCAAAAATTTTAAGTTTAATGCACCCTGTCGGTCCCTGACTTTCATGAGCTTTTGGCTATCATCTCGGTGAGCCTTGGCCTCTCTTTGTAATCCTTCAAGGATTTTCATTATGTGTTCTTCCTTATCCTTCTCTTTTCCATTCCTATTGGAGTTCTATCCTTCGACTCCTAGGTTAACATCTTTTCCTTCCTGTTCATCTTCTATTTCAGGGGTAATCTGCACCTTTCCCCACTCCATACTCGGCGTTGGTTAACTGGAGTATTGACCTCCGTTGAACTCTGCACACACACTGTGCAATTAAATTCAAAGTTTGTCAGGCCATCAAAACTTCACGAACAATCTTTAGCATGTATAACTAATACCAACAAGAACAAAATACATTTCGATTCCAAATGAGTTTTCTGAGCTTCTCGTTCGGCTCTGCAACTTTCATGTTTTTGAAGCTTTCTTTTTCGACACTTCGGGATTTCAGAACTTCGGGTTATTGTACCTCAGGACTTCAGGTTTTGGGGTTTCGGAGTCTCGGTACTGGAGAAATCCCATTTAACTCTCTGGGCTAGACTCGTGGTTCACACGACCTCCCCTTATATGACCATAGTCATACCTCCTATCGGAGTTTCAGACTTCCCAATGTCCAAATTCACATGTCCTCGGGATTCATGATTCTCCGAATCCCGACACACCCTTCACACGTTAGCCCTCCCGGCTTAGCTTCTGGTCCACGTGACCTCTACCCCATGACCGTAGTCAAACCTCTCGTCGGGGTTTCGAGGTTCAAAGTTTCACAATGCATGGACTTCTTGTCCCTGCGATTCCCGATTCTCCGAATCCTGAATCGCTGACAGCTGGCTCCCACTTATCGAGGTTTCGCAGTTCGCGATTCAAAAATACATAAACACTTTATCATCAGGATCCCCGATATCCTGATGATCCAAACACCGATCAACAACTTCTTGTCGGTCCTTTCCCGATGGCGTCGATTGCTGTCACGCGTCCTCCTCAAGATGGACGATTCTGATCATTCCCGAGACTTTTACCATGAAAATTCTTGACCTCGTTCATGACCTGATATCGCGATTCCCGATTTTTCAAAATGGAAAATCTCACGACACGTGTCCTCTATTTTTCAGACGGTCTAGATCTATTTCAGAACTTTCGCCCCTAGTCTCTGAGGTTTAACCTTCAGACATTTTCTGACAGATCCTACAGCTGATGGGTTTTCCGACCGAGATCGGATGGCTCAAACAGTTCCTAACCAATTCAGAATTTCATATATCGCAATTTTCCCACATTCCTATGTATTTCAAAAAGGAATTATAATTCCTACGCACATTTTTCCAGATCCGATGGTCATGAGGGCTCGCCTTCCCTCCCGAACAGATGCTAAGGTTCTAACACCATTAGTGTAGAGACCTGTCTCCCCGTGGCCATAGACCCCACCAGCTACGGTTTCACTCGCCGCTATACTTCTTGAGCTCGTAAGCATGGTCAAGCAACTACTTGACACTCCAAAACAAAACAAGGTCCGAAATCGGTTCTCCAGACCCAATTTCCCTTCGCATTCTGGGTTATCTACCAAGTAGTCTTATAGTAACCCTGGGTAGTTGAAGGAAAAGGGGTGTTACAAATTGGTATCAGAGCGGTTAAACAAAGTAGCTTAGCAATGGCCTCTAGGTCTCACGGTGTTGATTTTCGGAATTGCTTGAGAAGCAATTTCTGTAGGGAATTACATAGAATCTCCCCCTCCAGTAGAATGGTAGGTCCCCCCCAGGACAGACTCACCCTATCATTGTCGGGGATGTGTGACAGACAATCCACGCAAGGGTCAACGCAGGTTCGGACTATTCAGACAGGGGATGTACCGGCTATCCTGGAACCAACACAGATACACATCTTTTGGTTCAGAGGATGTACGAGGGTTTCTCTGTAAGAGTCAGACCCATTCCCTTCCAGCACTCCATGAGTCGAATGGTGGAGTAACCCCCAACACGGCTCATCTCGGCCTTTTATTGCATGCGCCAGGGTTGACACTTGTCACCCATGCGACTGCATGTGTTCCTTCAGCGTGCGTGCCTCCCACCATTTGGAAAATCACATGTCCTTCCAAAAGGACTTAGGTTAAAACATATAATGTACATATCTTCTTGGAATAATATTAAAATATTATTCCCACCACTTAGCCCCTTTTCCACCTTCAGCCCCTAATTCCTTTCCCACTCTGTGGATGGTTAGTCCCCCTTCACTCATTCATCATGGTCAGTCTGCACATGGCAGTGTTTATATTTATTAATTGTTTTGCATGATTACATATACAACAGCAGGCAGCTGACCTTCAACACTTAGGCTCCCTGGCCTAACAAACACATAAGCCTCCAGCTTATAAGAACTTGGCTCACCAACCTATAAAACATAATTACAATTCCTTTCAAAACATGGTTTACAACGGGGCTCGGCCTTGGGGACACTACATTCCAGATCATAAGAAGGATGTATCTAAGATCATATGTTTCAACTGTCAGAAGTTAGGACACTTTTCTTATCAATGTCCTCAAGGGAAGGGAAAGAGAAAACATCATGCACATGCAAAGAAGATACACATCTTATGCTTGAATCTGTGGCTACGTGAATATCTTCAAAGCCCTACCAGGCTCAATAATCTTGGAATATCAAGATCAGGAATAGGCCCAAACTATTGACTACGAACACATACCATTTTGTTTCAGGAAATGTCATGAACATGGGAACCTCTTCAGGGATTTCCACTTAACTCTCCAACAAAGCCAGAAACGGAGGAAAAACAGAAATATGGTTTTAATCGAGAACATAATTGCAAGAAGAAAACACAAAAAAATACCAACCACAACAATGGGTGAAGGAACTTCAATACCAACTCCTTTGAGGCCCTCAACCATCTTCCAGAAGTTGAAGAGGTTGAAAACCCACTCCTGTCTGCAGATCTAGGAAACAACAAAGGAAAAGAGAAACAAAACCATAAGTCAAGCCCTGATCAAGGAACCTTTCCTCATCCCCAATCTTAGACAAATCTAGAAAAGCACTCAGAGAATGAATAAGACACCACAATGCTAATGGATGAGTGAGACCTAGATGACATTGATTTATACAAGCTAGAAGAATAACTCAATAACAAGGATATCCAAACCATACTTGATGATCAACTCAAAACGGTCCAAAAAGTCTTCCTTGATTCCATAGTAGGAGCCACCTCTAGGATGGTTGTCAGTCTAGACCCAAACCTAGACCCTAGGAAAATTCCCAAAGAAAGAAAAATACGAGGGTGAAAATCGACACATCAACTAATAAAGGAAGAAGGAAATTACATGATCAACTTGGGGCAAATCCAACACCTCTCAAAAATATCCTTCTCCCACCCTCCCAAATTTTTATGATGAAAATCATCACCTAGAATATTAGAGGCCTGAATGGGAGATCCAAACAATGGATTATCCGAAATTGTATAAAAATTGAGGATCCAGACATTCTCATGCTACAAGAAACAAAATGTGTAGGAAAAACAACTGAATATATATTCAAAAGGTGTTGGCGACAATGCAACTTATTTTACATAGACTCGAAAGGTGTTGCAGGGGGTCTAACCATCCACTAAAACCCCGCCACATTCATAGTGGATAAGTCTCTCTCCAAAACCAACACCGTGACTACCTTATATTGCATTATTGGATCTAACAAATATTGAGTGATCACTAATGCCTATATCCCTCAGAGTGGCCCAAAGAAATATCTCTTTCTCAACAACCTATATTATCTAGTCACCTTGGATGGCCATAGAATATGGATAGTTGGCAGAGATCTTAACATCATCCTCACACTTGAGGAAAAAAAAAGAGGGAAGAAACTCATGGAATAGGACAACATAAAACTAAAGAAACTCATAGATCGTCTCAACCTGATTGATATTGAAACAGTAAATGGACCCTTCACTTGGTCCAATAAACACTCTGGTCATTAGGAAATAATGTGCAGGCTAGATCACTTATTAGCCAACGTCCTCCCAAAAGAAGGTTCAGATCACTAACCAGTTCAAGTTTGGATAGACATGATAGCCACTCCCAAGTTCAAACCCTTCAGGTTTGATAAATTCTGGTTAACTCATCCAAATTTCCAGGAGCTTTCTCATACCTTGTGGACCAAGGAAAATATTCATAAAGGTACAAAAATGTAAAGATTCCAGCAAAGGCTAAAAAAATTTAAACAACAGCTACGTCAATGGAATAAGGATGTATTTGACAACATCTTTCAAGAGAAAAAATCCCTAGAACAATGAATGGAAAAAATCTAGAAGGAAATCATCCTAACAGGAAACATAAATACCTAGAAACAAGAGGGAAAATCCCTTAAGAGGCATCTCAAAGAAAGATACAAATAGGAGGAAACACTCGTGAGATAGAAATCGCAGATGCAATGACTTAAGGAAGGTGAAAAAAACAACAAATTATTTCACTGCTCCATGATCCATAGATGCTTCATCAGTCGCATAACAAAGATTGAATATGGCCAAGGTAATACCATTCTAACCCATTAGGAAATAACAAATGAGTCGGTTGATTTCTACAAGGAGCTTCTTTGAGAGCCTCCCATTGATCGTACTCCACCAATCAATTGGGTCACTCAACACATTCTAGCCATAATCACCCTGGAACATAATGAGACTCTAATGAGGCCCATAATGAAAGTAGAAGTAGATCAAGCAATCCAGGACATCCCCAAAGGAAAATCTCTAGGACCAGACGACTTCACCACAAATTTCTTCCACTATTGTTGGCCCATGCTCTTTGAAGAGGTGTGGCAGTTGGTTGAGTAATCTCATAGTTCAGGATAGGTTATCCCATTTCTAAATTATACCTTTATTACTCTCATTCCAAAAGAAGAGTAGGTCACAAATCCGAAGAAATTTAGACCAATAGAACTATGCAACATAATCTTCAAAATCATCCCCAAAGTCATAGCTCTGTGACTCAATCCTGTTCTCCCTTTCATCATCTCTAAAGAAAAATCACGCTATGTATAAGAAAGGAAAATCATGGACAGTGTCATCTTGGTCCACTAGGTCATCCATTCGCTCAAAATAACTTGCATTCCAAGTATGCACCTTAAACTAGATCTCTCAAAAGCCTTTGATCGTTTAAGCTCGAATTACATGAAATCCCTTCTGACAACATTTGGTTTTAGCAATGAATGGATATCTTGGATAATGAATATCATTTCCTCATTCTTCTTCTCCATTATTTTCAATAGATTCCCCTCACAACCCTTCTCCCCCACCTGGTGCATTAGAAAAGGGGACCCGTTCTCTGCCTTCCTTTTTTTCATCATGGTGGAGGGCCTAGGTGGTTATATTAAAGCATCCATATCAGATGGATATCTTAAAGGCCTGCAAATACATGGGCTCGAACCAATAACCTCTCACAACCAATTTGTAGATGACACAATGCTCTTGAACACCCCTATCACCCAAGAAGCCATAAAACTCAGATCCATTCTTAATGACTTTAGTGATTCCTATGGTAGATCCTTCAATTTGGAAAAATCTCATCTTTTCTTCTTCAACACTCCTGCAGCTATCCAACAACATATTTCCCAACTACTGAACATACCAATTTTCTCCCTTCCATCCTACTACATGGGGCTCCCCCTCTCGGACTCCGCTTCTTGGAATATTTCCTGGGATTCCCTCATTCTCTCAATCTCTAACTACTTAATTAATTGGAATTTTAGATCCCTTAACCTCTCAGCTAGACTCATCCTTCTAAAATATGTGCTACAAGCCATCCCTTCCTACCTCTTCTTTGTCGTCATTGCCCCACAATATTTTATAAAAAGCATAATGAATCTTTAGAGGAAATTCCTTTGGAATGGTCATGACACCCAAAAAAAATGGGCCCTATTCAGTTGGGAGAAAGTCTGTAAGAAGAAATCCATGGGAAGTTTAGGCCTCAAGGACCTATGGAAATTGAATAACACAATGGGGGAAAATATCTAGTGGTGTTGGTTCAAAACTCCAACAAAACTTTGGGACAAACTTTGGAAGCTCAAATATGCCCCAAACATCCCTCAATATCACCTTATTCGGATGCAAGACCGACCCCAAGGTTCTAATATTTGGAATGCAGCTTGGAAAAATCTCCTACTCATAAAAGCTCACACTTTTTGGGAAATTAGAAATGGGCATAATGCACTATTCTGGATGGATTCTTCGTAGAAACTGCCACCCCTACAAACAAAAAACAACATAAAACCTTATCAGAATCACATCCAGGATCTGAACACCCTTAAAGTGGAAGATCTATAGAAGGACCTCTTCCTCAATCATCCTTGGCACAGTTGGAAAAAAAATCCATAAGACCTCCACATTGAAGCAGAATGTGATTTACAACACTGGAAATAAATGAAAAACCAAAGGAATATTCGCATAAGTAAATATCAAGATATTCTTCGTTGGGGGTACACTCCTATGGAAATTTCACACTCAAAGTGATCCGGATTATTTTCGGCATGAAATGAGATCAGAGATATAATATAGAAATGCATAGAGATATCGCAGATATTCAATAATATAACAGAAATATATCAGATATGAAACCATAAACATAGAGATACAATAATACACAATTTCTATTAATGAAAGAAATGTACAAAGACTGTAAAAATACAGAGTGAAAGACTCGCTAGAATGGTGGCAACTTATCTCTGAGAAGAGATGTGACGGCTACTCGCATTCAGAAGAAGATGATTCCAATGAGGCTTTGAAGGCCTTTTTACAATAAAAAGGAATGCCAAAAACCCTATATATCCAAAAACCTAACCCTAGGAGATGAAGCGCCAAAAGTCGTGTGGGCCCCGCTTGGGTAAGTTAGTATATCAACTTCTCGGGGTTGTAACTTTTGCATACGATCTCCATTTTAGGTGTATGATAGCTCGTTGGAAAGGTATCATTGAGGAGATTCATTTTTGGGGCTTAATTATTCCTTTGAATATCATTGAGAACCTATATCTCAAAAAACCTTCATTTAATCCCTCAAAATGATGCTAACTCGCCCCTCACCGAGCCACCTGCTCCACCAGGACCTCCTTCACTCACGGCCCGAAGAGTCCAAACTCTTCCAACTCCCTCGGGAGTTCTTCACCCACATTCTTCTCGACCAGCTTCCTTCAACGTATCGGGAATTCGGGTCTCGCGATATCGCGAAACTTGCTATGTTGTCCCCGGCAATCAACCTCCAAAGCCCGAGTCCCGATGGTCAATGGTCAACGCTCCCGCTCTATCGGGGATCTTCTTATCAGGAAATTGGCGGTTGTGTCGCCACGTATTCCATGCAACACGAACTTCCGAGTGCCGAAACCCCGATCCCTCATGAACACGCTACCTGGACCCCACTATATCTCCGGGCCCCACGCTGCCACGTCAGTCCTCGGGATTTCGTGGATCGCGGATCCACGATACCAAGTCCCTTGCCGTTAGAAATCCCGAATGCCAAAAATCTGATGTTCCGGATTTATTCCATCTGTCCCTCCAGAGATCGACGGCTCAGATCAAATCGGGGAATCGTGCTTTGCGATTTTGATGTGCATGCGATCCTTGCACTCTCCAGTCCTAATTCGCTGATAGGAAATGACCGATGGTCCTCCCTACACCTGGGTGTTAACCACCTCGCTCCTTCTCCCAGATCTGACGGTCTACGGGACTTCACGAGTCTTCGCGACAAATCTAAGTCGCCGTTTCTCTTCCTCTATGAAGAGATCTATGCTTCGCCACCTTCACCTGTGCGACTTCAACTGGGTCGATTTCTTCAGCTTGCAAAAGGGTCTAACCCTCCTGGCTTCGTTCCTCTGAACCTTTCAGAGACTCTTTCCACGCACTGCCCACTTCTTCGACTTTCAACCACTCCCAAGTGTTGAAGTCTGCTAAGTCCTGGGTACTCCGTGCTTGCAACGGCTTCAGCCTTCCCCTTCTCAGACTTGCTACTGAGGACCTGAT
>JASDQU010294199.1:0-12259 GCA_032191745.1 Picea mariana | reverse complement strand
TTTAACCTAAGAAATAAGATTATGTATAATATTTGTTGGGAATTTTGATTTTACAGTCTTCTTTAATTAGAATTTTGCAAATGTTTATAATTCCACTTGTTTGTATATAAAGAATCAATTTTTTTATCAGGTAAGAAATAAACATTATGTATAATATTTGTTAGGAATTTTAATTTTACATAGTCTTTAATTAGAACTTTGCAAATGTTTATGATTCCACTTGTCTAACTTGTGGCATCAAGATTTTGGATAAAAAGTTTACCTAGTATTCATCAAATGGTGTTTTTAGACCTGTAAATGTTATATGTATATGTATGAAATGCAATCTCCTTTTTCATCAAGAGAAACTTTCAAAAATCTTCCCAAACATTTTAACATAAGTATCCTATCTATTTGCACAATGTTCAAATAATAATATTCTCTTTATATTATAATTGTTTTTTAGAATAATATAATTTCAAAATAATTAAAATAATTATATTCTTTTTCTACCTTAAAATTTCCACAAATTAATTCTAAATAAACTAAAATATTTATTAAGTGGGTTATTGTTTTGTTTCTTTTACATCATTGTTCCTCTGAAGAAATATATGAAGGAATATGTGTGCGGGGAGAATTTTTTTGATGTGATTTAAGTATGATGTATTATTGAATTTTGATTTGACAAATTCTTTGTATGAAACTTTGAAAATGTTTATGATTCCAGTGGTTTTGTTACGTTATATCAAGATTTTAAGCAGAATTTACTTTACTTTTAGCAAGTTGTATTTTTAATTTAATTAGATTTAATCAAATGTATTGAATTTTGGTCAAGTTTCAGTAGTAAATAAGAAAAATTTGCTTCTTTTGGAATTGTATAGTAAGTGGGAAACTTTGAAAGTTTGTCAACATGCTATTGTTGATAGTTGGTTTTAGTTATTTTGTTGTTGATAGTTGATTTTAGTTATTTTTATTGTTTTGTTTGGTTTGTTTTCGTTGTTTGGATTGTTGATATGATTAGTTTATGATAGTTGGTTTTAATTATTATTGTTAATATGTTTGATTTGTTTTAGTTATCTGGATCATTGATATGATTGGTTTATGGTTATGGATTATTAGTTGCATGTTTAGTCACAAGTTTGGTTGTTATAATCTTAAGATTGCAAGATTATCACTTTGGTAGTTAATATTTAAGATTGCAAGATTATCTAAAATTAAGAAAGACTAATTAAATTGATAAAATAAATGTATGTCTACAATTTTATTTAAGTTTGATTTAAAAAAAAAGTACTCACTACTTTCTTTCTTAGAAAAAGATATTGCAAGTGATTGAATCATCATAAATATTAAGTTATACCCATTGTGAACAACATAACATTTGTCTATTTTTTTAATAGATAGTTATTTCACATATAAATTTCCTATGTACTTGTATATCGCTTTTCTTTTAGGATAAAATAACAAACATTTTACAATTTTAATTGTTTCTACGAAACAATATAATTTCAAAATTATTAGGAATTGACATCCTTTTTTCCATAAATACTGAATCCCAAATATAAACTATAACCATTATTAAGTGGGTTACTATTTTTATATCATTATTTTTAATAGGACTTTTATTTTATAAATATTAATTTTAAAATAAAAATATCTATATAAGAAAATCTTTGTTTTTTTTTTTTTTTTTATAATATTTTAAGGTGATACTTAAACGTGTGTATATACTAGTACAGCCGCTAATTTGAGGTTGAGAACGCCGAAAGGCCGCCAGTCTGAACCTCCTCGCTCCTTTGTTGATGCGCACTCCAATCGTTTTATATTCTCCATGAAAATCGTGGCCAACACATCAAACGGGCGCGGAGGTTGAAACGCTTCACTAAATGACCGTGTAAAACTTTTTAATTGGCATCCATATCTATCCGCCCAGTAACAATAATTTAGTAAATTGTGGTCAGCTTAATAGATTATCTCTTAATCACTGAACGTGGTAATCTGGTGGTGAGCAAGTAATTTTTTAATCTTATTTAGTAAATGCAAAAAAGTAATCACATAAACGAACGTCTTTATAAATGAGCGGAAGTTAATTTATCAAAATCTCATCCATTGATTAGAGAGGACGACTAAGAATATGCCAGCATCTTCAATTGCCAACAGTAAGATTGAAATTTATGATTAAAAGGTGATTAATTGTGCCCATTGTCAATAGGTATATGCCTTTCACCGTAATAAGAATCAATTTTTTTTTTTCAGATTTTTTTTTTATGTGAGATATAAACACTATGTATAATACTTGTTAGGAATTTTGATTTGGCAGAATCTTTATTAAAACTTTGCAAATGTTTATGATTTTGTCATATCAAGATTTTGGGCAGAAAGGGTAGTTGCTCCATTGGTGCGGTCCACATGGCGGCCTCTTAGTTGTGAGGATGGGCGGAGGGGCTGCGGGAGCGCCCATGACTTTGGTGCCTCATTTTCGTCTCTCTTGCACTGAGAGGGTTGAATTTCCATGCAGCGATGCCGGGGGAATCGAACCTTCGATCTCGACCTTCGGATAAACGATCTTCTTCGTCGCTCCGGCGGCGGGACCGACCTTGTCTGTGTAATCCGATTGTAGAAGTTGTTCTCTCTCTGCTTCTCCTCTACTCATCCTTGAAATCCTATGGTCCAACGATGTCTTAACAGTGAACAGAGAATTCAAACGCGGGGCACAATTGACAGAAAGTGAAAATTCAAACGCGGGGCACAATTGACAGAAAGTGAGACTATGTTGTGAGTTTGTGAAGTGAAGTTGATTTAGATTGCAGATTTACATAACGGGTGGCTTGCAGGGGAAGAAACGGGTGTCGACGGACGTGGATCGATCGAGTAAAACCTGCTGTGTTGGCGGGCATCAGTTACATAGCCCATCTTTCAACCTGACATCCAGAAGAAATACACGCCATGGCTGGACGCGTGCAAGCATTCAATTTACGCGCCTCCGGGTGTAAAGATAAGAGAGGATAGTCATTCCACTTGAGTCACGAGTATTATTAAGAAGAAAAAAATGAATCATCGATTCCGACAACAAAATCGTGATGAGGGGACGACGAGTCAGTGACGTAGAAATCTTATCTGGTAATCAAAACCGTGGTTGATGAATGTCGATAGGCGTGAATAGAAAATGAAACGCACAACCAGAAAATGAGTATTTATAGCTAGCACAGTGAGTGTGCTAAATCCAAAGTTTAATCATTTAAATATGGCAATCATATATTGCATATATTGCTACAGTGATTTCTTAATATGTTTAGGTAAATGTTAAATGGTAAACAGGTTAACCGATGCATTCAAAAATACAAGGAAGTTATGAAGAGGAAATCACATTCATTGATTTGGGAGGACGACTAAGAATATGCCAGCATTTTCAATTGTTAGCCATCAGATTAGAATTTTAGATTAAAAAGTGATTAATTGTGCTCATTGTCAATAGGTGTATGCCTTTCAGCTTAAAAATTGAGATAAATCTCTTAAAGCATTCGTGATTTAGTGATGGTTCGCTTCAACGATGGACAAGTGGCAGACGGTATTGGGCTCAAGTTGGGCGTGCAATAACTAATGGGACATGGAATCAAAGAATGGGACATCTGGAGTGGTATTGAGGTCACTAAATATAAAATAAAATAAATAAAATATGGTTTTTGAAAACTTGTCAGTTGACAGGTTTTCAAAGACCAAAAAAGATGGTTTTAGAAAATCTGTCAACCAGTTGATAGGTTTTTAACAAAACCTAACACTAAAAATGCCTTCGGCATAATTATGATTTTATATAAATTTATGTTGTTGGATTCTGATGAAAAAACCAAATCGTAGAAGAATTAGACAACGTTGATTGATTATAGGGGGGCGATTTAAACTTCATTGTCAACAGGGATGAAATCTGAGAGGTAGGGGCCTGTCATGAGGACCTAACAACTTGCATCAATTTCGAACCGCCATATATATAACATGTATTAAACTTTCAAATATCGAAAACTTGGTACTCTGTAAATAGGGAATTATGTTCCATCACCATGTTAAACTGGTGCTCAAACTTTAGAAGCCCATCAAAATTTGCATGTTAAAGCTATAACAATTGGTCCCCCACAAGCCCATACATAACATGAAACATCTACTAGCATACCCCCTAAGCAGACAAATGGGAATGCCGAAGTAATGGTTGGTTTTTATATTAACTGTATTCGATGCTACGCTAAAATAGACCATTAAAGTTTATGTGAGTATTTGTGCAAGAGAGAAGAAAACAGAGGAGCATGAAAAAAGTGTGGGAAAATTTCAATTGTAACCTTCACCTTATTTTATGTGCTTTTTCATCTTCAATCAATATAAAAGAAGTCTATGAAGTCTATAGTGTCATGGTAGCAAAAAATAAGTGTAAATATTTTAAGAAACAAGAATAATCCATGCCATATGAAGGACAAAGAGATGTTGTACATATAACATAGTTATGGAGTACATTCATTCATCCGAGAAGAGTAAAAAATGGGTTATGCTGACAAGTGCACTATTTGAGAAGACATTGTAAGAAACAAGAGGAATCCATGATATATGAAGGAAAAGAGATGTAGTATGTATCACATAGCTATGGAGTAGATTCATTAGTTTGAGAAGAGTATAAATGGGTTATATCGACAAAGCATCTAAGCGTGCTTCTTCTTTTTTTCTCAGTGTAACAAATGCATTATCTTGCATTTTTGCATAATGATCAAAAGAGAAGAAGGGTGAGATGTGCAAACCTGGTAATGATTTGATGGGTGATATTGTTGTGAAGGTTAAGCTTTGTCATTCAACCTTTCCAATGTATATGGTTGCCTTGGAGAGTGTTAAGCCTTGAGATTTATGTATAATCAAGGCCCATGCCACATTGAGTGGGATTTGTTTCTTGTTGCCATGTTTTATGAGTGAGATTGGTATTATTTTGGGGTTGATATCGTCCCATGATGGACCAATATATGTATCAAACTCGACAACGACATATGTTGGAAAGCTTGGAGGGTTGACTCCCTCTGTGTAGGCAATTTGAGTGACCAATCCTAGTGGTCCATTAAGTAGTTGTGCTTGGATCTATATATTGCAGGGAAACATAACTCGTTGGCCAATGCATAACAAGATTTGTTGTTCTAATTGGTGTTCATCATCTTCCTTAGAGACATAGGAGCTAAGATGTTCTGCGATGCAGCGTGCAATTGGCCTATTCAATGATTGTACCATCTGTTTATTATGTTGGTAGACCAAAGTATTTGTTGCAAATAGGTGTACAACCACATCAAAGTCTTTGCATTATATTGTAGACAATGATGTATTTGTACTGAACCGAAGGATCTCCCAATCTTCTTGTAGCGGAGTTGCATTTCTGATGTTTGTTAATAGGCGACGAAATTGGATTTGTTGTACATCATGCCCTTGTTCACGGAAGCTTATTTGCAAGGTTACAACAATGGTGAAGGAGTTCCACAAAGACCTGCCTTGTGTTGCACCTGTATACAAAGGTTTGTCCATAACAGGCGAGCGTTGTCCTAGATCACCAAGAAGAATTATAAAGCAATGACCGAATGTAAAATTGTTGGTTTCTGGAAATGCTTCACGTAGACGGATTTCAATATGCACAAACAATTTAGGCCCTATGAATCTCGTCTCATCAATGAGAACATAATGTATATGTTTCATCACTTCTTGGAACAATGCCAATGTTTGTGTTTGCAAACGTTGGAAATTTTTTATTGGAATCTTAAGTGTTGAATGTCTAGTGGTTGCTTGTATGTTGAAAGCTGCAACTCCAGTGGGAGAAAGAAGTAGATTGGACTATGTCCATAGAGAGAATGTGCATTCAACGAAGCTTTAATGCAATTGATCATGTAAGATTTTATAGTGCCAACAATGCCTTGGATGATCCTCATTAGGGGTGTTGTTTTTTCTTTTTCTTGTGAACGTTGTAATATTATCCTGAATGCCTGATATTGTTTGTATGACAATGCATTAGCCCCTAGATTGATATGTTGGTTTCTTTGTAGCACATCTATACAAGGCCAATTAGTTTCAATGCACTATGTTGCAGAAGTAAGAATTGCTTTTGGAATTTTTGCATTGTTCCAACAATAATTGGTGTCAAAGTCATGGTTTCCAAGAATGTCAAGCTCGTTGAAGTCTATATTGGCAGCAAGGATAATTCTTGATAATAATTCCTGCTCATTTATACCCATGTCGGGATGCATATGTGTATCATTTTCTTCAGCTTCATCTAGTTTTGTTTCTTCAACATTTTCAGGAGAATGGTCTACATGCCATGCGTGGTAGGTTATTTTTATGTTATCCCAATTTTGTATGATTGTATCTCTTGAGAGGCCTATGTCAGTGGCAAAGTCATGGAGTGGTTTGTAAAGTAGCAACTCACTCCAACATAATTCTTCAAAGGTTTTGGATTTTGGTGTCAGAAAGATCGTAAAGCATGGCTAAACAAGGACAATTACTGGGGAGTGATTTCATTGCTAAGGGTTATTTTTTCGATGGTGACTATATGACCAATATTTTGCAGTTTCAATGAGAAAGAGGGGATGAAGGCAAGGAGGGCGATTGACATAGGCATCAATGAAGCTAGATCCAGATAAACAATCATAGGTATCTTAGGAGACTTGACGAAATATATGGCAACCAAGATTTAGTGTGATGAAAAGATGACTACATGTGACAAGGGGGTGCTTTTGTAGGATATGGCAAGCTTCTTGGGCACCTATATTTTGGTCGATAATAGCTTCTATGTGCAACTGCCTATAGGAAAATGAAGCAGGGTTTATTTGATTCAATGTATCAATGATCCTAGTCAACATATGATGATAGCTCTTTGACCTTCCCTCTGCTTTGGAAACATATTTGGAAATATATTTCATAACTGGGTGATGGGAGAGGATAGGTTGACAATCCATATTTGCTTGCCATATTGTGAGTATGTCAGGGCTATGGATGTTTAGACGATCAACATTCATGGCAGGTTCATATTTTTTTTGACCGAAAGCATTAAGGAAGAGAGAATAAACAATATGTAAGGTCCATGGGCAATTATACCTAGATTGGAGCTTGGAGGATTTCATACAAAGCCATGTTGTTTCTATGCATTTTGTATGGCTCTATACCTGGTTAAGGAGCTTTGTGTTGTCCTTGAATGGGTGCGGAGCAAGGAGCTATGTTGTAGTTTTTAAACAAGGGTCATCCTCAATGGATCGATGCATGTATACATTTGTAGTATGGTCATTTCGGGGATTCCAAGTTGTTACATATTTGTCAAAGAAAGCCTTAGAAGAAATTATTTGTATGGGGTCTTTCCAATCCAAATTTTCCATGTTTGGATCACCTTGTAACCATAAGAAACCATGAATATGTGCTGAGCCTCAGTGTTGCCACTCATACCTGCATGAAAGCCATTAATAGAATGTTAGAGAGATGTTTAAGTTGTATGTTTTTTATAGAATGAATGGGGATAAGAGTATAATGTGATATGCCTATACCAAAAGTCTTGTTTATGGAACTATTTTTGTAGCATCTCCCAATGGAATATTTCAAACTTTTTATGCATGTAGAGATCAACAATGTGGGGTCATTGAATGAAATTACATCTATGCCATTGTTGACATAACAACAAATTTGAAGGTGGAGAGGTTCCCATTACAACATGCAAATCCAACCATTTTGTGTCCGCTGCATTGAGTGTGAAGAATAATGTGGGGCACCCTATTTGTGTGATCATTTCTGTCAATTCTCTTCTACGGGAATTCCAGTGTACTCATGTCCCTTGAAGATGTGCACCAAATCGCATAACATGTTGTGGAAGTTTATCAACAGGAAAAGCTTGAAGGTGGCATCATAGGGCTTCAATGGTGGTTGGCATGTTGTTCTCTTGGCTCTTCTTTACAAACATTGCTGCACTTGACTGACTGCGGTGGCACATGATGAGGTGGTATAGGAAGTAACGAAATCTTGGGTGGCTACCGAATCTGTTGTCATGACATCGCATCAAG
Source organism: Picea mariana (assembly GCA_032191745.1). NCBI lineage: Eukaryota > Viridiplantae > Streptophyta > Pinopsida > Pinales > Pinaceae > Picea > Picea mariana. Next base: position 4,232 of record JASDQU010294199.1, on the reverse strand, counting down.
TGGAGTGCATATTGGTCAATGCGAATGTTTTTTTGTTGTGGTTGGCCATGGACTGCATGGCCATTTGGGAATAGCGATGGAAATGCCATATCGAATAAGCCCTTTGTAGTATATTCATTCATGGGTGCTACTTCTATTTGTGGCCATTCAACTAGATTTAATGGGGAGGCAAACTCATTTTGGATAAAGTGGTTGCTTTCTGTTGTTTCTTGATGCATATTAGGGAGATGGAAGGAAAAAGAAGTTCAATTTTCAATAAAGTTCGGAGTAGCTTCAACTATATCTGAAATATAAGAAGAAATGGTGAAGAGTTGAGTTGAGATGTCTATAGGTAAAACAAGAAGTGCAACAATTGAGTTGTGGCCGAGTTGAACATCTTTGTAATATCTATCATGTTGTATCTTGTATAGAAGTGAATTCATGATATGAGATTTGGTCACATAAAAATGGTACAGTTTTCCCTCGATTCCACGTCTTCTAACTACTAAGATGTCCAAATCCTCAAGGTGGCGTGGGAGGTAATTAACAATTGTGTTAATGTTTTGTGGGAAACTAATAGTGTGCCCACTATATTTTTATTGTTAACAATTGTGCTAATGTTTTGTGGGAAACTAATAGTGTTCCCACTAATTTGTATTGGCCACTTCGAGCATGGATAACTTGCAATAGTGGGCTCACTCAAGCGATGCAAATTTCTTCTACTTGGGTAAGAATTGAGAGGACAATGGGTTGTTCTCTAGGATCCATATTATTCCATTTAGAGAAGAGGTGGCCATTAGTTTCCTTGTGACAACGAGAACAAATAAAACCATCGGGTGATATAGTTGTACGAATCCTAGGGTAAGATTCCATACAAGTATTACAAGTATGTATTTTGGAGAAGGCATCGATACGAGTATGGAATGTTCGAGCAATATGGGAAAGGGATTGGTGTTGAGTAGGTTTAACTGAGAATTCCATGGAAATGTGCTTTTCCTTGGATCTTGCATCTCGTCAAGCTTATTTAGTTAATATTTGTTATGTATATATTGTTTGCGACGCTTCTCATTTGCTAGGGCATTTGGTGTAGATGAAATATTACTGATTTGGTTGGTGATATTGAAGTTGAGGTTCGAGGAGATATGGGAGGTATTGAGGAAAGGGAAGTTTTTAGTATTTGATGTTAGAAATGGTAAAGATGGGTTTGCTTTTGAAGTTGGTGGAATAATGTTTGGTTGCATAGTGGTTTGTGCCAGTGGAACATGGATTTCTTTTCGTTGAGGTAGATTTTGAGTTATACTGTTTAAATTTAACTATAAATAGAATAGAACTATTAAAGATAAAATATCATTGGGTAAGCAATACAAATAAAACAAAATTAATAATACATCTATTTTATATCAACTTAACAAATATAACTCAAATGAGGCGACATTATTCATATTGATATGAGTATATATTAAGTATACAATATATGACTTTGGAGAGAAACATAATGAAATTAAAGAAAATGTTCTAAAAAATATAACAAATCCATAAGACTTATATATTAATAAACATTACATAATACTAACCTAATTAGAATATATTGTAAGATGTATCTATTCCATAATACTTACCTAACCTTCAACATAAAAATTATTAAGTTCCAATGCATAATACTAACCTAAATACAAAAAATTGTAAGATGTATACGATTCCATGTAAAAAGTATTAAGTTCCTTCCATAGATACCTATGAGATACCCTACCACCCCTAAAATGTTGGTACAAGTTGAATGAGAATTATACCAAAACAAAACAAGTGCTGCATGGCAGCGTAGTCCCTGCCAAATAATAAACTAAGTTGCCATGTTGTATATGTCCACTGATTTGTTGTCTTTGTTAGAGGGCTAGTGGCCACAAAACTATGTTATTTATAAAGTCACACATGTGTTGGAATCTGTTGGAAACATGCTCAACAAAATTTTATATTTGAATTTGACACCCTATCACAAATTATTCTTGCATGTAAAATGTAAGGAGTGAAAGCTGCAGATGCCTTTTTTAATTATGGATCAAAGAGCCTCTTAAATTATTGCAGAAAGAGGTTCAATTCATCTATTAGTAGCTGTACAAGAAAATGATTTAATTTAAAAAAAATACAAAATTCAATAAAACAATATTAAACATTGGAAAACACCATAATTTTGCACTGAACATGTTAACTAATATGTAGTCACGAAAATGATTCAAACTTTTTTTAAGATTACAAAAATTCAATCAAACATTGTTAAACATTGTAAAACACCATAAATTTGTAAACTATGGGACCTTTAAAGAAGTCCCTCAAATGAAAGTAAAATAGATATAATAGAAAATGGAAAATCTTTTTTAATTTTCTTGTAAAAATAGAATTCCTGTGAATCGACCAAGAGATGCACACACTCACATATGTAAAGTAAAAAAATAGAACTTGCTCACATCCATCATATCAGGGCTAATGATATCCGATCACATAAAAATTAAAACAAAATGATTCGCACGCACAAGAGAACTTTGATACTGTGAAACATGGGCAGCTCAAAAAAGATAATGATACAACAAACTCAAATATTTTATATTCAGATAAACTGGGTTACAAAATACAATCGAGATTATTCCCAAAATAGCTCTCTTGGAATTTCTAAAAAAATAAATAGTTCAATACATATTCTCTGAAATTTAAATGCGTTTGTCATAATGACTAGGATTAGGGCTCCCGCAGACCATAAAGCAAATATGTATAGAATGAAGCTTGTAGAAAGAAGAAAGTGGATGGTGGAAGACAACAAGACCCGACAAGAAGAAATATATAATTGATAGTCCTCGGTTAAACCTTTCTATTTAAAGAGGTAGAGTAACTGGATGAAGAGATTGACGAAGACAAAATAATGTGATCAGTATGAACTTACTATGATGGTATCTCATGCCTTATCATTTTCTCGTTGATGCCCTTTTATGGCTTTCCTCGGTGGTTATGTGAACCGTCTCAATTGTCCTTTGCCCTTCATTGGTAAGCTTGTCGACAACCTTTTTGAACCACTCCTCGATGTAGCTCCTTATGGGTGCCACGTTGATTTCATGCTAGATTTTTATATTGAAGAGTTCACTTTCCAAGTCCCTTAGAGATGTTGCACAATACTTCTTCAATATCTTGGTTTTTAATTGAATAATCAACTAGCCAGTTTTCCACGTCATCTTCACCATCTTCAAGAATGCCATAGAAATTTTCAAATGACAACCCTTTAAAGATTTCAACTTGTTCATCAAATCATTGCTTGGTTAAAAACGACGAGTTGAATATCAATTTTGGGTCTTGGACTTCATTGGTGCTGCCAACTAGATCTATCTCAGTTAGCTTCTTGAATAGTTTGTCTCTTCTAGATATGGCCTGGCTACATGCTTGAACGATACCATTCAGGTTTTTTACCTTTTCTTTCCAGCATGCGTTTAGTTGGTTTATTTGATCCAGAGAAGGGAGATCCTCCTCTCTTATTCTCAATTCTGTCATACTAGTAACTTTAACACCAAATGGTACAACTGCATTGAGGTAGAAACCTCGCTCGTTTTTCAAATATGCTTGCAGATATTCATGAAAAACATGTGCTCTTGTTCCAAAAGAAACCATACTCTTTGACATTTCTCAAGCGTCTGTTATTAATTCCATTCTTCTCTTTATATTCTTTTCCACATAGCCTCGGGCCGATGTGATAAGGCTTGCTGATCCTCGAGTTAATGAAAGAATTTCTGAAACCGACATCCAATAGTTGTTCTACAAAAATACCATTAGGGTCGAACCCTTTTACTTTTTCATCATATTTCAAATTGAGGTTGTGGAAGTGGCCCGCGAATTCATCAATTTTGTTCATATTCTTGAATATGAAATCCTTGACTTTCCAAGGCAGAGGCATGAATTTCTTTTTTCTATTTTTCATGGAAAAAATGCAACCAGTAGGTGTACTACATTGCTATCTCATCAACAAACATTGTATCAGATATGTGACATGGAAGGAAGGAAGGATTTTCTTTGGATCCAAAAATACTTATAACATTATAGTTCTCCATTTGTTCCACTGTCTCCTTCCTATCCAGGAACTTGCTCGCCTGGTCAGACATCCGAGGAAAATCCTTTCCAAATATCAACCCTTTAAAAACTGAGACAAAATCATTAAAGACTTCATAAAAATGTTGGGAGGCCTTGTGTCTCCATAATCTCATATCAGAGATTATGGA
>JASDQU010294196.1:0-12988 GCA_032191745.1 Picea mariana | reverse complement strand
ATGAAATAAAACTAATCTACTATGAAACCATCCATAATCCATAATCAAAACATATAAGAGATAGAAAAAACAAGATTCAATGTGATCTCTTTGGAATTCATTTATTCATTCTTCTTATCACAGACTGTTACATTAAAAAAACCACTACATAGGGAACCCCATCCTTCACAGAACATTGAGGAGCACCTCAATACATCTCATAGACTATATATCAACATAGAACAAAACAGAACAAAACCAAACTGAACCTAACATCCCAGAACATAGAACCCTTAATCTCCCAACCCATTACATTTTTATGCATCAAAATATAGGACTTAAAACCATACTTAGTTTCTCCAAAAACTCATTACATTGCATAGACAACTCAGTTAACTGGTTGTTTGGATATTTTCTTCTTCTTTTCAATCTGCATTTTTTTTTTTATGTTGTTTTTTTGTTTATGGAATCTCAAGTTTTCATTGTTCTACCATGATTTATTCTCTCTCTCTCTCTTCCTTTATCCACTATCATCTTTATTCTTTTGTCTGTGCATTGTCTTCCTCCTACGCACTTTCCTCCTTTTGCGCACTTTCCTCTTGGATTGACCTTAGTTGCACACTCATTGTATTTCCTTCTTCTTTTGTGCACTTTTTCTATATTTAGGATTTTTTCCCAAAATTGTATCCAAACTTCTTGTCCAACAGGACCCCAACACTAACTTGTGGCTCTTCCTAAGCCACTCAGGCCTATTGCATGGTATTCCATGCCAAAATGAAGTTTTGAGAGGTAGCCTTTGCTACCTCTACCTCTTTGAAGATTTCTCCCTATGTTGTTGCTATCTCATGTACCTCCTACATAACAAAGTCTATAAGTTTGTCCTCTACCTGAACCGTTGCTTTATTGAACTTACCTTGGAAAGTGGCCAACTATCCAATTGCCCTCACTGCTTCTTCCTGCAATTGTATCAGTCTCTATTAAAGGATCTTTTTATGATCCCTCATTCTCCCCACTTCTACATATACCTACCACTAAGCCAAAATGGTTGAAATACACTCCACTGGTGGCAGTGTAGTCGTCTTTTCTACTTCCTGGTGCACCTTTTCTTGTGCTTCTCTTAGCCTAGCCTCTATTGCCTTCATCTTCGGGTCATGTATTAATTCTATCCACAAATGCACACTCTCCTCACAGAGTTTTTTGCATTCTCCTTGTACTTTCTTAATGTTGGAAATTGTTGTCATTTCCATCCTCACCCTTCCTTCGTGCACTTATGGTGGTATTCCTGGCATGCTTCAAAATTTAAAGTCCTTAATCTTCTCCCTGAATCCCTTATTGAAATCATTAATATTTATCTCTTGTTCCTCCACAGTGGCTTCTACTGCTATGGGCACTTCTGGAATTACCTTATATAAATTTTGGACTGTTTCTTGTGTTCTATGTGCCCTGGATTCAACTTCTTCCTTCTCCTGTAATTCTTTCTTGGCCCTCTCCTCAACATCATCTTTATTCTTCAAAACTTCTACTACTCGGCCTTCAACTTCCCTCTTTTGTTGAAGTTTCATGTCATACTATTCCTGTACTTGGGATCTTTCATACCATATTCTTTCCAATTCTCTATGTGCTTCCTCTTCTTTGTTCTTCATTTCTTACACCGGTCCTTCTTGCAAGTCTTGTAGTCTTTGCATGGGAATATTTGATATGACCGTGTTAAGATGGCCCAACGTATTTATTTGATCATATAATTTTCCCATTGGAAACTGAAGTGCATATGCCTCAATATGTAAGGATCTATGCCCTATTGTTAGTTGTGTCAAGGTCGGATGCACACTTTTTGGTTCTCTCCTTGGGACCATAGATGGTACTCCCCTGGTCCTCTGCTCTTTCGTGATGTTGGCTTCTCCCAACATTTTTTGGAGTGCCACTAGTTGATCATGCACTTTCTTTTGTTGTCGTTCTTTCTTCCTTGTTTATTCCTCCCATATTTCCTCTATGGTATCTCGTATCTGGTAACCAATTCTGTCCAAATCATCATTAGTTAATATATACAATGGGTTCTGTCTGTGTTCTTTGGCTTTCTTGTGCACCCCCCTGTGGGTGTTGTTCTTGTATTCTTCCTTTTTGTCCCAGAAACACAACCATTTGTTAGCTTTGTAGAAAGGTTTTAAGACCCTAGGTTCAAGTTATTTGTTACCAACAAAGCCCATCATACACCGGCCCTTTCGGAATCACCTTCTTGTGTAGATGACGTCTCACTCAAGGTATCTATTGGGACCGCAAGAACTAGGCTTTTGCAGTATTGGGGGAATGGAAGGCAATCGATTGATTCATTCTTTCTTATTTTGTTAGTGTGTGTCACTCAGTTCTTGTTCAGTATTTAACTTACTTATGATTCATATTCCTATAATCAATATATTCTAGATCCATCTATACATCATTATTGTAACAATTATTCTCATTGCACAAAGATTCAACATGAGATAAAACTAATCTACTATGAAACCATCCATAATCCATAATCAAAACATATAAGAGATAGACAACACAAGATTCAATATCATCTCTTTGGAATTCATGTATTCATTCTTCTCAACACAAACATTTACATTCAAAAACCCACTTCACGGAACAATGAGGAACCCTTAAATACATCTCATAGACTATTCTCAAGATAGAACAGAAAAAAAACAAAACCCAACTGAACCTAACATTCTTGAACAAAGAAAACCTAATTTTCCAAGCCATTACATATTTATGAATCAAAATATAGGGCTTAAAACCCTACTTAGTATCTCCAAAAAACTCATTACATTGCATGGTCGGTTCAGTTAACTAGTTGTTTAGCTGTTTTTTTCTTCTTTTCAATCTGCATGTTTCTTTTTTGTTGTTCTTCTATTCTGGAATGTCGATTTTTCATCCTTCTCCCATACTTCATTATATTTCTCTCTTGCTTTATCCGTTATTGATTTTATTATTTCTTTTGTGCATTGTCTTCCTCCTACACACTTTCCTCATGGATGTGCCTTAGCTGCACACTCATTGTCTGTTCTTCTTCTTTCGTTCACTTTTTCTATACTTAGTATCTTTTCCCAAAATTGTATCCAAAACACATGTCCAACAACAACATTACTGAAAAAATATTCATTTAAATGGAATGACAAAGCTGAAGTGTGTTTTAGAAGATTGAATCTCTTAATGACATCCACCCCGATTTTTCCATCTCCAAATTTCTCCAAGACATTTATCCTTGAATGTGATTCTTCAGGAACAGGATTAGGTGTCGGACTTATGCATGATAATCATCCCATCGCATTCGAAATTCGAAAATTCAAACCAAGGGAGAAAACAAAATCAACATATGACAAAGAAATGTTCACAATTATGCATGCCATGGTTAAGTGGAAACAATACTTGTTGGGAACGAAATTTCTCATGAAAATGGACCACAATAGCTTGAAGTATTTTCTAACTCAAAAAAACCTTTCATTGGAGAAGCAAAAATGGGTGATCGAAATCCATGTCTTTGAATTTGATATTATTTATAAAAAAGGAAGGGAGAATTTGGTTGTAGATGGGTTATCAAGGATGTAACATTCCCACTATGATATCTAGTTTAATTAATTCTTATGTACATATAATGTTTGGATACGGCTAAACTGATGTAATATGTGAATTGTATTTCTATGTTTTAATAATCAAATGTGATGCCAACTGCTAATGGGATATGGACAGAGATGGGGACTGAATTAATCCACAAGAAAGGGGAGGGTCTAGGATAATGGACAAGAGGGGTCCAAGGGGGAATTACCCATGAATATTAATCCAACCCATTATCCTAAAAAATTTATTTGCATATGAACCTTCTAATTTTTTATTGAGTTCTCCCGAAGCCAATCATTGAACACATGTAAGAGGGTGGGTGTTATTGATCACATACCAAAGTTATTGGGCACATGGGGGTTGAGTATAATAAAATTGGGGAAGAGTGTGAGTAAATAAAGGTAAGCCATAGGGAGGAAATTTGTATGGGATGGGACAACAATTTTACACGTTTTTTATTTTTTGTGCGTGAGGAGAAAGGAGAGAAAAAAACATAGCTTGGAGCTGGTGCATCCCTTTAGGGAGAATTCTAGACCATGATGGAGCATATTTGGAGCGAATTGGAGATATGTAACTAAAGAGACAGGTTTTTCGGGCCTATAGAGTGAACTACAGTGTGATTGTCATTGAAAAAAAAAGTGTTTATTGTTGATTGCTATTAGTTTTTCCTAGCAACAAGTTCCCTTGAGTTCCCAGTTGAGAGATTCCTAGATACCTATGCTAGAGAGACCTTGATAAAATTATGGGATACCTGAGGGACTGATATTAGTGAAGGATTAAATTTGTTGGGTTGGGCAAGTCAAGAGGAAGAGATATGGTGGAAAATCAGGATAGTTGTAGGAAGATATCAATGGGTTGTGAGTTTTTCTAAGCTATGAGTGGACAATGGACCATCCTCTTTTGTAGATTACTAGCCTCGTATAGGGGGTGACTGTCTATTGAGATTTGGAACCGTCAGCCTATGGTTGGGTAGAACGTCCATCCCAAGCAACTAGCTACACAACAAATTTAAAACATAAGTGTTTTATCTTATTAATGTGTTATTTTTATGTGTTAAAATGTTGTGCATGAACTCTGTGTAATTGAGAATGATTTATATGTTGTTGAAACAAATTTTATTAGCTACATTCATGTTTATTTTTGTATATTTCAGATGCATCAATGTGTGGAAGAGAACTATAGTAAAATATTTTTTAATTCAAAGTTGAAAACTACAAGAAATCAGTTAGTTGTAAAAGAATTAAATTAGTTAACAAAAAATCCATTTTTATGAGCATTTTGCACTGTAATGTCCCTCGGTTGGGTTGGGGGATGTTACATTATGGTATTAGAGAACACGGTTAAAAAATTCAGCTTTTATGGGCTTAAACCTCTATGAATTTGACAAAACATCATTGTTTCAAACTCATCTGTGATGAATTTGGGGAAAAATAGAGAGAAATTTGAGTGAAATCCCCAAATTCGTGAGTAAGATTTGAGTTTGAGTGACTCATATATGTTTAGTAAATTTAATGGAGTATATATGCAAGTTGAAGAGCTGAATTGAACTTGAAATGGTTGAATTTCAAGTTTCAATGGTTGTTGTAGAGTTGCAGGCAGTTTGGCGAATCAACGACCAAGATCTCTTTTGATCTTCGATCATTTGAAAGGTTGAGTAAATCGATGGTCGTGGTTAATTTTTGGTAGTTTGGAAAATGGATCAGATTGGCGATTTATATTCATTTCATTCATTTTGAAAGATAGATCCAGTCAATGATTAGGATTCATTTCGAGGGTTTTTGAAATGGATTATATCGTTGACTTATATCATTTCGAGGGTTTTTTGAAATGGAATTTTCCAAGAGAAATCACAGGCGTTCGATGGTCGGGTCATCCGAAATGGAAAATAGTTTTTTTCGTACAAAAGCCATCTCTAACCATTGATGGTTGATGGTTGGTGTTGGTTAAATCTAGCGAAGTATTTTCAATCCCTAACAAAATTCGTCAATGGTCAATGGGATGGTGGTTGGGCATCGCCCGAATTCAGTGAAGTGTTTCTAATCACGTAAGAGAATTTGTTGATGACTGACATGTCAATGTTTGGGCATTGACTGATTCGATAAACTGTTCAGGTCATCTAAGAGAATTGGTCGATGGAGGAAAGAGGATGATGACATCATCATCCATGTGTCATTCCACGTCAGCATCCAAGTATCATGCCACACCACCCAATTTTTCACCTAAGGAGTGTCATGCAACATTATCATCCACATGTCATGTCACATCAACAATCTCCAAGTTAGCCTAGAAGTGGTCGAGGGCCAATGGTTAGGTCAGATGATTTGGGGAAGTGTTTTCGATAGTCATCAGGGATTGTCAATTTTCGGTGGGATGATAGTCAGGCATCAATCGAACTTATGAATATTTTTCATTCACCAAAAAATATTTTCGATGATGAAAGGTCGAATCGATGAATTTAAGAGTTGTGTGCAAATCGATCATCGGGGAGTTGGGTTGATGATCGACGATCAGGACGACAATTTGGGGTGTTGGAAAACATATTTTTCTAAACTTTAGACTTTAATAATTTTCTTTTTTCTCTTAAATAAGTACAATGCGCATTTGAATCCTACCATTGATGAAGTTTTCGTATGATCAAACGATCTTAAATATCTCAGATTTGTGGAGCCACCAAATGATTAATGAATCAAATCGCTGAAAGTTGCTTCGTATTTTCACGTTTCAGATATTTTGTTATGTTTTAACTTTCAAAATTCTGGTACCTGATAGATGAGCAGTAGAATGCCAAAAGACTAAATCTTGATTAATTAAATTAAATTAATTTAAAGAAGTTAATCATTTCACATTTCCGGAATCGAGGGTTTTACATTCATAACATCTAAAAAATCCTGAAACCTGAAGTTCCCGAAAGCGTTGAGTTTTAAACATGATTAATTAATTTCTTAAAAGGAAATTAACAATGTTAATTAATATTCCACGCATTCACTTTCAGGATATTTCAATCTTGTTCCATCCAAAACTCCTGATCGTGAATTGCTAACATTTAGTAATATTAATTATGGATCAAAGGAAATAATCTCCAACATAGAGTGCATATCACCAGATGTACTTTCCTCATTAAAACCAATAAATTTATCATCCGTAAAAGCATATTATAATTAATTCAAGCTGAGCGTAAATAAAGAGGTTCTATTTTGAATTTCATTGTTACCTTCAACAAAGTAGTGAGTTTTATCCAATGAAAGCTTATGCATTCTCCCCTGTAACAAGTATTTGCATTCTATTTCTAACATCATGGCACCCAGGAAAACGTCGAAGAAGAATGATGATGCCGGTGAAGGTTCGAATCTGAGCACAGACGTTATGTCTGATACTACACCACTTGCTATAGATTCAATTAGATCTTGAAAGAATATTTTTTTAAACTTGGAGCATGAAGTTATAAATTGCCCAGACAATTCTGGAGATGAAAAGAACTAAACTCAAGGCACCAAACTCAGAACTATAGCAGAATATGAGGTTTATAAAATAGCTACAAGACCGAAGCTCATGTCGTATAATGACATGATAAGCTGGGTTCTAGAAAACACCGATGTGCAGACCAAGAGCATCATCAACCACCAAAAGGTTGTTGTTGTCTCTTTCAGGCCAGAACACCTCCAAGTAATGTACAAGCAATCCCCTAATCCAAAATATATTTATAATGCTACATTTGTTATGGAGTTTCAACAAAACTAATGTGTGCAAATTGACTGAACCTACACAGATATAGTTAAAACCTCGTGGGGAATTCCAGCGAAATTATGAGCTGACTCTCATGGTATTTATTCCACCACGTCATTAAATGATTATATGGTCTATATAGCCATGATTCTATGTAGAATATTTGGAAAGAAAAGACCTACTCATTTCCCGGTGGAATGGGTATCAATCATGCATGAGATAGCCGAGGGTTTCACTTTTAACTGGGCTAAGATGTTGTCTGATAACCTAGCCAAGAAAATTACTGAGTATCAAATGGAAAAGTTAAAAGATCAACCTGCCTCTCTTTATATGTCTGTGTATGTCATGGATTCCATCTGTTTTATGACTCCATTCCCATTGATGAATTGGAGCTGTAGCCCAACCAATGTCGAACCTATCCATTTTTATCATTCCAAACTATGGGAGGAAAAGGCCAAAGATTTATTTTATGAAATCCTCCATAATGTAGTTATTCCCATTCATCAAACACCGTATGGTCATAAACCTCCTCAGCTTTCAAGTCAAATTATGGGAAACCTTAAAGAGTTTGCAGATTGGTTCACTAAAGAAAATTTATCCTATATCAGGGTTTTTGGATGCTCGGTTTCCCCTCATGCTCTCCCAAAGTTTCTTCCTGACAAACTAGTGTGTAGAGAAGTGGCTTACCAGATGGTAATAGGAGGCATTGGCAAAGAGTTAAAAGAAACTCAGAAAAAATTATGTTCAGTCTTTCCTCTACAAGTTGGAAGGTTTTCCTTGTTGAATTTTAGTCATTCCAAAGTATAGGTTGCAGCTTTAGAGGATGTCAAATAGGTTGACATTGAATTCAAAAGAAACGATCCATACCAGATCATGGAAAAGCACCTATATCAATGCAATATGAATATATATACACATGAATATTCCCCATATGACGATATATTCAGGGGAATCAGATCATATGACGAAGTACAAGGTAGTGTTCAGGCATGATCACCTTACCAACAGGCTAGTTTCTTCACTTTCCAAAAACACGGACGTAGTAGCTTTATCAAGATACTACAGGGAGAATTGATAACCACCCCTCTAGTGCAGGGATCCATACCTCTAGGTTTTGAACCAAAGTCTTCTGCTAAACAAACTACCGAAGAAATTCCAAAGAATCTCTAAGTTTCTACACAAGAATTAGAAGCCTCGAGGGCAAGATATCTAGAGCAATAGACAAAGATTCAATCTGAGACAATACTAAAACATAAACAAATGGTAATTCCTTTATCGCCAATCACCCCTACTGATAGCTCACAAACAATAGAAGGAAAACAAGTTACAGAGATAGGTAGTTCTATTATAGCACTAACCCATCTACAATCAAGTTTCGAAACTCCTGGTCCTGAAATTACATTTGCAAGTGATCTTACCCCAATCCCGGTTGAAGAGATGCCTCCTTCGAAATTTTTATTTAGCACGAAAAGGAGGGCCATAGTTAAAAGAGAATCACATCAGAAAGAAGAGGTGTTAGCCAAAAGGAAAAGGATGATATTTGATGGACATGCCTTGGAGGATTCATAGCTTGCCAAGAAAATGTATGGTTCATTAGGCACCTTCGCTACAACTAATCAGTGGTCGGTCGAGAATCTGGAAGAGAAATTGAAATAGAGAAATCATATGATAAGTCAGTTGCAAAATAAAATAATAAATACATAAAAGAATGTCAAATACGAAGTCAATAAAGGGCTTGAACAGGATATATCTAGTGATAAACAAGAAATTCAACCGCTCAAATCTAGTCTTGATGAGATGCAAAAAAATGTGCAAGCGAGCGAAAAGCAAGTTATTCAGCAAAGTGAATTAGTGAAGCAAGTACAATCCAAGTTGGACTTGACTGAAAGCATGGTTATACATATAACCGTTTTTCAAGCACATGCACTGGAATTATGTAAACAAGTAGAATCAGTGCAACGAAGCCTTATTAATAAGGTGTAAATTATTCAAAACCTGTTCCGGGTTGTGAATCAATCATTGGAAAACATTTGTCTCAGAGAAAGAGAGTCTACTACAGCTCGAAGAACTTTTCAAGAAGCAGTTGTATCATCGACTAGAGAAGAAATTTATGTAATTCCCAGATTATCTGTTGCAGAGCAGGTCAGAGGTGACATAATATTGAAAACATGGGAGGCCAATATAGTCGAGAGTAAAATATTGGCTAAGGAAAATAAAGAGGCTTGTGAAGAGGTTTTTCACTCACTAAATAAAAAATCACTAGGCCTCGAAAAAGATGATTGTTCTGAAGTTCTGGGACAAATTGACATTGTAAAGCATCAACTTGATATCAAAGCAAGCTTATAAGAAGCTCAGTTTGAAATTTCACAATTAAATATGATTGACATCCATCAGATAGATAGATGGCTAGTGAAGCCTAATCTATAATTACAATCAATGACTGTTGAAGACAAAGGGATAGAAGACAGAACCTTCCAGGCTAGTAGCACAATTTGTAGGCAGGTGTGTCGAATGTATTGAACGAGGAAAAGGGAGTACCTCAAAGAACCAATGAGGTAACATGTACTGCATGGGAATGAGAAAAAGGAAAACTAATCAAGGTGTTCCAAGTCTTTTATTTTGTAACCGTCACTTTTCAGAAGTAACGAAATCTCCAACCGCCTAGGGTTGAAAATCATTTTTGTATAAATACATATTGAAAAGATGAACAAATGGCAGATATTTGTCAGATGTAATTGAGAAAAATCTCCTCATTAAGAATTAATACAAACATAGACCAGAGATTCCATATTTTATTCATTTGAGTTATGTGTTCTTCTGTCTTTCCACATTTCAACATATTTTTATATATTTACTTGATTAATGCTTGGTCACAAATTAGTACAACATCTACTGTGATTACGTTTCATTTAGTTATCTGATAGAAAACAGTTTTTCCTCTGTGTTTACTGTTAGTAAACACAAGACCTGTGAGTTAATTATATTACTACATTTTATGCTTCATTTAAGGTTATTCAATCTAGTTTCTTCTTTTGTTACAAAGTAAGATTCTTCTATAACTGATTCCTTGCTTTGTTTAGCATCTTTATGTTTTTCTCTAATTACATTCAATATTTATAATTGTAAATCAGATACGGAAGATGACCTCTGAGTTGTTATGTTGTTAATTCAATTTAGGATTTTTTATCACAAAACTGACGTAAAAAACACAAACATTAAGACTTTCCTTATTTCTTGATGCCTGACATTATGCTTTGAGCCTTAATTATAAACTCAGGAACAACATCTTTTTGGCGTCGTTGTCAGGGACAGAAAAATGAAGTTATTTTTCCTTGGTAGAACGACATTGGTAAGTTTCTCTCTTTGATAGTGAACAAATATTTAATACATTATAAGGATAATTTTTATCTTTCACTTGGTGACTCCACAACTAATAAAATGGCATTTAGTCAAAGAAATACTAGAAAGAATCCAAACGGTAAGCATATTTCACTTGTATCTGACCCTAAAAAACTTTTGAAACCAAGGTGATACCTTAAAAAGACTACTACATCAGCAAGTAAGGTTTATCAACCCAAATCTAATACTAAGGTTTTATTTGAGTAGTTAACTCTACAAAAATATTTTACCCAAGTCTTTTCCGGAGAAACATTTACTGATATAATTGAAGCTGAAACCCTAAAACCCTAGTTGGTTTCACCCGAGATTAAATCTGAGACCATTCCAATTGTCTCCTTTACCAATAAAGGTTAAAAATCCATCTCAATACCCACTTCAATTGATATTTCATCAATTCTCGAAGTAAATCTTCCAACCTCTCGAGGTTTTGAAGAAGATATCTTATACTCTGTCCTAAGTCCTATTCCTTCTTCTGTTTATATATCCTGTAAATCTGAAGAACCTATCCCCCATTTCCCTGTTCCCTATTTTTTATATTTTCTATTTCCTGAACCTTTTTCGCTTAATACTGAAGGGACGGAAAGGTCACTACATATTTTTTACAAGCCTTCCTATAAATCCAAAGTTACATCGCATAAATTATCAATGGTTGCGGTCGGAGGAGGTGGTGTCGGAGGTATAGGAGGACATGATGTTGGAGGAGGAGGAGGAGGCGTTCAAGGGATACCCCTACTGTAGCGCACCTTTTCTGGATACCATGTCTTAATCTCTCTTAAAAGGAATCTTTAACACCACTTGGTACATAACTCATATAGGTATTATGAGTCCCATGCATTTAAACAAATAAACACATTCTACAAAGAGTATTCATATGAGTTACTGCCATAATTAACAATCAATAGCATTTCATACTAATTCATATACATAGCGGAATCATGATAACATAAGCATCATATCCATGCAAATATGATTAAGGCATAATCATATACTTATCTTTTAACAGTGATTGATTCCACCAACCAAGTGCAGGCCTTCCATGAACCTCCCAGCCTTAGACCACACTGCTCATCAGCTCAGCAGTGGGTCACCCCCGAGTTGGGACTAAGCTCCACCCCAAGGCAAGGAATACTAGGAGAGGCTAAGGTTACAAGGAAAAACAACACAGAAAATCTAGAAGGATTCTTCCCAGGATGCCACCTTACGACCACTACTACCAGACTCTCATTCCCCACATGCCCGTTCCGCCCGAGAGTATACACCTTCACAAGCATAGTCCATCGGTGCTAACCTCCCTCTCTGGGTCTCGACAATAGGCCAGATCAGGAAGTCTCAGAGCCAGAGTTGGTGCTGGACAATCTCTGGAACAAGCAACTTCCCAGCAAACTCTCTCACCTGGAAGGAGTTGCTCACAGGCCTGACAACCTGCCTCTTCCAACCACAGCCACCTCCCTCTCCTAGAGAGAGGTCATACATAGGCTTAATTACCACCTGCACTGGGCAAAAAATCACGCGTAGTCCATCTCTGCATGACCACTACAGTCAACTGGGAATACAGACTCAGACTTCTCAAACAAGCTCAGCAATGGCGGCAAGGTCTCACGGTGTTGATTTTTGGAATTGCGTGACAAGAAATTTCCGTAGGGAATTACACAGACTCTCTGGTTCAGAACGGGGAGTGAGACCGGCTCTTCAGAAACAATACAGGCTTTCCCACTGGCTCAACAATGGTGGAATGGTTCAGGGTCTCGGCTTCGGAACAGAGCCTCCATGCATAGGTTCGATCAGTCAGACAGAGGATGTGCACAGACGATCAAAGACAATATCGGGTTCTCGAATCTCAGAAATGCACGAGGTATTCTTACAGAGGTTGGGTTGGTCATACTGTTTAGTGCTCCCTACACGCTCAGGTAGTCGGGTTGAAAGGAGGAGGAATCCTTCTCACAGCTCATCCTGGCCGTTTTATTCGCATGCACCCTGGTTGACACTTGTCACCCATGGGACTTCATGTATTCCACCCGTATGCATCACCCTTGTACATCCTCCCCTTTCCAGAAACTTAGGATAAAACATAAATGGCACATGTTCTTTTGGAATAATAGTAAAATATTATTCCCAGGCTTAAGCTCCCTAGGCTTAGCCCCTAGGCTCAACACTTATCCCCTTTTTCCCACCTTCCAGCCCCTAATTCCTTGCCCACTCTATGGATGCTTAGTCCCCCTTCACTCATTTATCGTGGTGGGTCTGCACATGGCGGTGTTTATATTTTATTAATTGTTCTGTGTGATTACAT
>JASDQU010294188.1:0-14234 GCA_032191745.1 Picea mariana | reverse complement strand
CCGATTCTCCGATGGAGCCTCTAGGATACCACACGTCCACACGAATAAACGGTCCAGATCCCTGCTTGGTTTAAATGGCTGCGATTAAATCGCGAAATCGCATATCGCGATTTCGGGGTTTTCAATGTCAAGTGAACTTTGCACTTTGAAATCGCGATCCCCGATTCTTCGATGGCTTATCTCCCTTGCAACTTCTGCAGATCTAACGACTATTATTCTTTCGGGAAATTTGAATAAGATCCTACGGTCACTGACTCTTCTCCTCTCGATTATTACTGCGCTGTTATTCAATGCTGTTTTCATCACTGCGACCACACGTTCTTGCCATCAATGATAAGTATACGCTGATTTTCTTTCTGATAACTAAAATTGCCAACAAGTTCCACATAAGAGTCTAGAATATATGGGGCCGAGCCCACTTGGGATTTTTTTGTGGATGCAATAAAGGAACAATATTGCCCTGTTGGAAACTACGAGGATTAGTACATGAGATGGACTACAATACGAAAAGATAGGGGCCAAGCAGTTTTGGAGTTCACCAATACCTTCCATACCTTGCGCACCAAGCTGGGTATTAAACACTCCGAGAGACATTTGGTTCTGAAATACCGTGGGGCTCTACATAGATACATCCAAACTGAAATGGATTTTATGGACATCTCATCACTTGGTGCTGCTTATCGATATGCCGTTAAAATCAAGAAGAAATTGAAGCACTAGAACAAATGAGAGTTCGAATCTACAAATATGCAACAACCAAAGTATGACAAAGACAACCCTAACAAACAGTCTCCCGAAAACTAGTCCAAGCCATAGGAAAAGAAGGGTCATGGGAAGACAAAGAAGGACATCGGAAAATGGTGCGATTTCCACAAAATCCCCTGGCACAACACCGATGAATGTAGCTCAAAATAGTCATTGGTGGCTGAGATCAAAGACAAGGAGCCGAACCCTCATTCAGAATTTGATTCTGAAAATACTGGTAAAGGACAGGTCATTGACGCAGACCCCATTGCTGTTGTCGTGACCATGACAATTCAACCAGAAGAACAAACAGATCCTGAAGATGGGGAGTGCCTTTTTCATTCATAGATGTGGGTGAAGGGGACCTCACTACATTTTATTGTTGATAGGGAAAGCCAAAAGAACCTCATCTCAGCAGAGGTCATCAAATAGTTGGGATTGTCGACAACACCACACCCGCATCCTTACAACATCAGGTGGCTTCTCCAAAGATGAGATCTCCATGTCATCCAATAGTTCTGATTATCATACGACATCCAACCCTTCAAGGATGAGGTATTATGTTATGTTTTTCCCACTGGATGTCTATGATGTCCTCTTGGGCTAACCATATATGTGGAGACACCATGTTGTTTATGAGTCTCAACTCCATAGTGTCATTGTTACTTTGGGGGGTCATCTCTACAGAATACCAGAGGTAGTTCCAAATATTGTTCCACCTAAATAGTGTCGCAAGTTAGTATCTCATACTGCAAAATTCATCTTCTTCACAATCTATTCAAAAGGGGAACAGAAGGACACTGCAACTAGTACAACCTCGCCCCAAGCACCTTCTATCCAACAAAAGCAAGTTGAAAAGGTTGCATCAAAGAAAAAAGATTCCTTTTGCACACAGGCATCTCATGTCACTAGATTGGATAAAAAGGTCCAACCCTTCCAGCCACATTTTTGTGACAACCTTCAACAAGATGAGCGCAACTTCTCCAACAAGGCAAGCAGCTCATAAAGATGCAGATTCAGCAAATGATTTTCCCTCTGCCCTGGGAAGTCAATGCAATGGAGAATTTTTTTTTCTAAGGATGGAGTATTGATCCATGTGAATATTGGTGGCCACCCACCATTTCCAACTAGCTCAAAACAATTTTCTGGCAATTTTGGTAATTTACTATTTTTAGCAGTTTTTAACTTCTGGGGCCATTTTGAGGGCCTAAATGAAATTTTTTCGGGATCAAGCTTATAAATGATTTCTAAAGGAATTATTGATCCCCCAAAACAAATATCCTCTAATATACCTTTCCAATGGGCTATCATGCATCTAAAAAATAGATCATATGCCAAAGTTACGATCCTGAGAAGTTGATGTACTAACTTACCCAAACGGGGCCCACATGACTTTTGGAGCTTCATCTCCTAGGGTTAGGTTTTTGGATGTCTACTATTTTTGGCATTCATGTTTATTGTAAAAATTCCTTGATAGCCTCATTGTAATCATCTTCTTGCGAATGAGAGTAGTTGTCACATCTCTTCTTAGAGATAATCTACCACYATTCTAGCGAGTCTTTCACTATGTATTTTTTCAGTCTCTGTACATTTCTTTTATTAATAGAAATTGTGTATTACTATATATCTGTGTTTATAGTTGCATATTTGATACACTTATATTATATTATTGAATATCTGTGATATCTTTGTGCATTTCTTTATTATATCTCCGCTCTCATTTTGTGCCGAAAATAATCCGGATCTGTGGTATCAAAGCAGGCTGCTCTTGATCATTTTTCAGTGCATGTCCCCGACGAGGTCTGAGTATAGTAAGTTGGGTCCCGAGATTCTCTCTCTTGAGAATAATATCTCTCACACACCCAAGAAACCATCAATAGTGGAAGAAAATGAAAACGAAGGAGAAGACGATCATATCAATCTATTGTTTGAGCAAGCTCTCACGCGACAGAGGGACGAAATGATGGAGAATTTTTCCCACATCCTTCAATGTATGTCGATAGAAACATGCACATCTTCATCAAATGACCACTTTGGAGGAACCTCCTCTTTCAAGGTACAATTTAATTTTTATATTCCTATATTTAAAAGATAGATAGATATAGAAGCGCTAGACAAATGGTTAAACCTGCTAGAAGATTATTTCTCTATTCACAATTTTTTCGACAGAGAAAAGATCACCTTCTCACTCCTTAAATATCTCCCCCATGTCAAACATTGGTGGGAAACTTACTGGGAGGATATTTCCATAGAGGAGTCTGGAATATATGGGGCCGAGCCCACTTGAATTTTTTTTGTGGATGTAATAAAGGAACAGTATTACCCTGTTGGCAACTATGAGGACCGGTACATGAGATGGACCACATTGCGGAAAGAGAGGGGCCAAGAAGTTTCAGAGTTCACAAATACCTTCCATACTTTGTGCACCAAGTTGGGTATCAAATACTCCAAATGACATTTGGTTCTGAAATACTGTGGGGCTCTTCACATATATATCCAAGCTAAAATGGATTTTCTGGACATCTCATCACTCGGTGTTGCTTATCGATATGTTGTTAAAATTGAGAAGAAATTTAAGCACTATAAAAAATGAGAGCTCAGGTCTGCAAATCTACAACAACAAAAGTATGACAAGGACGTCCCTAAGAAACAGTCTCTCGAAAATCATTCCAAGCCACAAGAAAAGAAGGGTCACAAGAAGGCAAAGGAGGACACCGAAAAATGGTGCAATTTCCACAAAATCTCCTAGCACAACACCTATGAATGTCACTGAAAAAAGTCATTGGTGGCCGATATCAAAGACCAGGAGCCAAATCCTCATTCAGAATTTGATTATGAAAATACTGGTAAAGGATAGATCATTGACGCAGACCCCACTGCTATTGTCACGGAAATTCAACTAGAAGAACCAACAGATCCTGAAGAGGGGGAGCGCCTTTTTCATCACAGATGTGTGTGAAGGGGACCCCGCTGCATTTTATTGTTGATAGTGGAAGTCAAAAGAACCTCATCTCAACAGAGGTCATCAAACAGTTGGGATTATTGAAAACACCACACCTGTAGTCATACAACATCGGGTGGCTTCGCCAAGGACAGGATCTCTGTGTCAGCCAATAGTGTTGATTATCATATGGAATCCAACCTTTCAAGGATGAGGTATTATGTGTTGTTTCCCCACTGAATTTCTATGATGTCCTCTTGGGCCAACCATATATGTGGAGACACCATGCTGTTTATGAGTCTCAACCCCGTAGTGTCATTGTTACTTTAGGGGGCCATATCTACAGAATACTATAGGTAGATCCAACTATTGTTCCACCTAAATAGTGCCGCAAGGTAGTATCTCATACTGAAAAATTCAAATTCTTCACAATCTGTTCAAAAGGGGAACAAAAGGACACTGCAACCACTATAGCCTCGCCCCAAGCACCTTCTATCCAACAAAAGAAGGTCGAAAAGGTTGCAACAAAGTGAAAATATTCCTTCTACACACAGGCATCTCATGTATCCAGACTGGCTAAAAAGGTCCAACCCTTCCAGCCACATGTTCGTGACAAGCTTCAATAAGATAAGCAGCACAACTTCTCCAACAAGGCAAGCAACTCATCAAGATGTAGATTCAACAAACAATTTTCCCTTTGCCCCGGGCACTCAATGAAATGGATACCATTGCTTCCTAAGGAGGGAGTATTGATCCAGGTGGATATCGGTGGCCACCCACCTTTTCCAACTGGCTCAAAACAGTTTTCTGGCAATTTTGGTAATTTACTATTTTTAGCAGTTTTTAACTTCCAGGGCCATTTTGAGGGCCGAAATGAAGGTTTTTCGAGATCAAGATTCTCAATGATAGTTGAAGGCATGATTGAGACCCCAAAATGAATCTCCATGACGATACCTTTCCAACGAGCTATCATGTGCCTAAAACGAAGATCTCATGCAAAATTTACGATCGCGGGAAGTTGATGTACTAACTTACCCAAACGGGGCCCACATGATTTTTGGCGCTTCATCTCATAGGGTTAGGTTTTTGGATGTCTATGGTTTTGGCATTCCTTTTTATTGTATAAAGGCTTTCAGATCCTCATTGTAATCATCTTCCTTCGAATGCACATTCCGGGTGAACGAGGAAAATCTATCAGCCATGACAGAGATCCCTCCACGTGGTGAAAGGTGGTCTAAAGGAATGCCTTGAGACGTATTATATTATGAATAATTTATCAAGCCAAACTACCTGAATGATAAAGTCAGAGTGGGCGTTCTGAGTCTAGGAGCCTCTCTAAAATCTCATAAAGTTGACTAGAAGGTCTTTCACCTGTGAAAGAGGGTCTGACAGAATATACCCACATCACATTAAGTTGTTGATTCATTTCAGAGGGAAAAGGCCTTTGAACTTACCTTTCTTCTTGCATCAAAGATTAGAAATGATGGTGGAAAATTTCTAGGATGAAGTTGATCAACCGAAGAAGAAATTATTCCATACATCATTTATCAAGTTGTTGGTAGTCGAGGAATTGAGATGGCTAGACAAAGACTGGGATTCATTTCTAATTTCAACCGACATCCCTAGGGACACCAAAAGAGACTTCCCTCTACTCACAGGGGAAACAACATTTCACAGTGCATGGGAAAGAATGGAAGAGGCCACACGAAAGGGAAAGGCAATGCATGACTCATCATCCCAAAAGACAGTACCCTGAAAAAGAGGAAGGCCAAGGTTGATCAAGAAGCCCAAGGAGACCCAAGCTCCCAGCTACCCGTGCACCCATTCTGCTGATGAGAAGTTACTCATGCACGTTGTTCAGCTAGAACTTGTTGAAGGTTCAAGCAGGGGAATTAGCGAAATATGGAGAAGTTCAGGCACTAAAAACATGGAGGTTCAGGAGCCATCACAACAGTTGAAGAAAGCGCAACTCGTTATTTCCGAATTGTATTAGGAGAACAAAGAATTGAGAAAATTTTTAGCAGAAAAGATTGTCGAAATGACAGCGTCAAAAAGTTCAGAAGGGAATAAAAATTGGCTCAAAAGATAGGTCAGAGAAGCGCAATATGTAATCATTTAGTTGCATGAGGAACAAAGGATGTTTGAGGAAAGAATCTTGGATCACTTCAAGGAATAACATCTGCGTCGCTCTTGCCAGTGCTCAAACAAAGCTGAAATGGAATGTTTTCTTGTGGAGACAAGTAAAGAAAATGAAAAGATGAAACTAGTATCTTAGGAGAACACTCAGAGTATTAAGGTTATAGGTGAGGCCAGAGGCATGATTGACATGAACCCCTTTTTATCTTTTTGAACGTGGCACAAAATTTTTCTCCCCTTGTGTCCTGTTCCCTGTCGAGAAACAAGAAGTTTGATNGACAAGTAAAGAAAATGAAAAGATGAAACTAGTATCTTAGGAGAACACTCAGAGTATTAAGGTTATAGGTGAGGCCAGAGGCATGATTGACATGAACCCCTTTTTATCTTTTTGAACGTGGCACAAAATTTTTCTCCCCTTGTGTGCTGTTCCCTGTCGAGAAACAAGAAGTCTGATGGGCACCCGTGTGGTGGATATTCATTGCACAGATGCTGTAAACCCACCTGTTGATAAGGACAAGTGTAGGTGAAACGCATCACATTTTTTGAGGATATGCATGGTCCACTGACCATCGTCACCACCTAGAAAGAACGATTGACAACCAACAAACATCTTCCACACTAACTTGCCACGTGCATACTACATCCAGTGATTGTGTGACAACAACTAGATCCCATTACAGTAGGTGGCATAGTTTCTGACAATGCTCTGGATCATTCGGGTGACCAAACAAAGGAGAAATGTTGATGCATCACCTCCTAATGATTGAATCTTACTAATGACTGAACGATCATAAAAAAGATGTCGGTTATGACATGATGGGGTATAGTCGGGTTTCCATTTTTAGTAAACTCTATTTGAAAGGTCATCTGGTAGTGAATAACCGAAACTGAAATTCTAGGAGAATTAGTTTGAGGCATAGCAGCCCAAGGGGTGAAATTTTTACTATATATTCTATCCTTTCAATTTAAGCCGGGTTGGAAAAGTAGTGTAGACAGTAGACTATTGAATGTAATCTTTGAACCCAAGTGAAATATAATGCAGAAGTCCCGAGGCTTTGACGAAAAGATTCTAATGGTGGTGGTTTGATGTATTGTTATCCCATCTATGTATGTACTTCTTGTTTTCCATATATTCATGCCTTTTCTTTGTTTAAATTGGAACACTTAATAAGTCTAGAATTCATCGCGTGGTGCTTTAGACTTTTCCTTTTAAACTCTTTGTATTCTTCTAAGTAATTTAGAATTCATCTTCAATGGTGCTTTGAGTTGCTTTATGTACTCTTTCTTTCTCCACACACAATAAAATTTGAACTAAAAGACCATTTCCTGCTTAGCATTTATCCTCTCAAAGTTTCATCTACCAAGTCATTAATTTCTCTCTCTTTCAGGAGGTTGACTCCATGGCCCAAGGTTCTGTATCTCCTTGGCAATGAAACTAGAAACATTTCAAAAACACAATAAATCTAGCCGACAATTCAAATTCATTATCTATTAGAGATTAAGTCTCAGAGAGAGCCCTCTCTAGGTTGGAAAGGCTAGTTTACAGTCTTAAAGTTGGTGTGCAGGTTACCTCTGTCATTTGTTTTCTCAGCCAAACAAATTTACAGAGTGCTAACACTTTATAAAAATTCTTTTATATTAAGTGATTTAATAGTGTCTTAATTAAATAACCTTTTAAAAATATCACCTTTGTATATATGTTTACTTCTCCTTTATCCACAAATAATATATAATATCCCTTCAATAATTAATTTGGATGTATGTCCCTTTTTTTTAAAATAATTGGTCCTTTGTCTTTCTTTTACTTCTTGTAATTTTTTTTAATGGTTTCTCTTTTATACTTTTTGATACACTTTCTCTTAATAATAATATAGTTTCTCTTAATAATAATATATGTTCTTTTAAAATAAGATATTATTATTATCTCTTTTATTGGGCCCTTTTAATAAATTTAGTAACTTTTTTTTTAACGTGAGGTTTCGTTTGAGATTTCCTTTTTGACTTCTTTAACTTAACTATTTAGGATTTCACCTTTGTATTTAATAGTTTGACTTTATAATTTTGTTATGTGACTTTTATATTGAAACACTTTGATTTTATTTATTTTTTCCTTTTAATCATACATCTGTTATGTAAGTATTTTGAATTTGCAGTGGAATATCTTCAACGAAATTATGAGTTTTTATATGGCCAAAGGTTTGAGTTGGTCAAAGACCTTGACTTCAAAGAAAATCTGAAAAAACCAAATTGGCCAACAAGCGGTAATCAATGGAATTCCCAAGAAGGGGCTCTGATACCAAATGAGACGAACAAAGTTCACTCACACAAATGTAATAACCAAATCTTGGCTTATGAGTTAAATATCCAAAATTCTTGGAATATAAAGATATCCATGAGGATAATAAATAATATATGAATGCATAAGAGAATGAATAAGATAAGATGATTACAAATGAGAATGAGGGCTCACTTATATACCCACGCAGGGGTGCCCTTAACCAATAGTCATGTCCTTTGAGACATTTTCCTTCATTATTAATAATTATTATTTATTAATTATCATTTAATTAATAACTATTTTATATGTATATTTATGTTCATAATAGGAAGGTTCAAGATCCATGATGAAAGAAAAAAAACAAAAGAGTTATACTGAAGTTCTCAAAGGAAGGAATCTGTTAGAAAAACAGGACCGTGGAGCAATAAAATAAAACAAATGCGGAAACAAAACACAGAAGATACACAATACAATAGAGACACAAATTTACGTGGTTCACCCAGTGTGGGCTATGTCCACCAGAGAAATTTCCAGGTCCTTCCTTTATTATTATCCAGCATATGAAGGGATACAACCTACAACAAACCCGCTGTAACTTCCTCTTCTTTCTCTCACAATCTCCTTTCTCAGAATACAATATTCGCCATCATGCATAACCACAATACATTTCCCTCATAAGAGAGGGTTTCCTTCTAGGGAAAAAAACCCTAACATAATTTCTACCATTAGATTTGCGACCTTATAATGAACGGTCCAGATTTACAATGAAATTACAATATACATTTACAAGGCAATTTTTCCTTCCAGGGCTTCGCCCCCGAACCCCCACTGGGGGCTCGCTTGCCCCCAGACCCCCCAACCGGGGGGATAGCCCCCCCGGACCCCGCAGAGGGGGTACCTCCCCTCTGTACTCCCCTGCGTGGAAGAGTGTACATACTTCTGGGGTGTAAATACTTCATGGGGTATAAACATGGCTGAAAGTAAAAAGACCTCTGAATCAGGAAGATAATCAGGCTCTACAACCAACAATCTCCCTCTTGAATACTGATCTCAAAAAATCCATCGCTACTGTATATGGTGGACTCTGAACCTTCTTGGAGTTGACAAATTTATCATCTTCATATTCATTCTTGAAGACCAACTGAAACTGAGTAGGAACTCAGTTTCTCTTTGGTTACTCCCTTTATTAACATGTCTACAGGATTCTGGCTAGTGTGTATATTTTCCAACTTCAAATGTCCATCTTCCAAGGCAGATCATATGAAGTGGTACCTCAAATGTATATGCTTAGTATTTTAATGGAAGGATAAGTTCTTTGCAAGATGAATTTCACTCTCACTATCACAGTACAACCTGTTATTCTCCTGCTTCTTTCCCAATTCCTCCATAAACCTTTCTAGCCAAATCATCTCTTTAATAGCCTCTGTAGCAGCAGCATACTCTGCCTCTGTTGTTGAAAGTGCAACAACCTTTTGTAGTTTCTAAATCCAACTTACTGTTGTTCTACCTATAGTAAAAACATACCCTGTGGTGCTCCTCCTGCTATCTTGATCACCTGCCATATCTGAATCAACATATCCCTGTAGAAAAGTGTCTAAACCTCCAAAACATAATGCATGAGTAGCAGTACCTCTCAAATACCTGAGAATCCACTTTACTGCCTCCCAATGTTCTTTACCTAGATTTTTCATATACCTGCTCACAACTCCCACTGCATGTGCAATATCTGGTCTTGTGCAAACCATTGCATACATGAAGATGCCAACTGCTGATGAATAAGGGACCCTGGACATGTATTCTATCTCCTCCTGTGTCTTGGGACACATTTCCTTAGTTAATTTGAAATGGCTTGCCAAAGGTGTACTAACTAGTTTTTCATTCTGCATTCTAAACCTCTCCAACACCTTCTCTGTGTACTCACCCTGAGACAATGTCAATTTGCGATTTTTTCTATCTCTTGTTATTCTCATGCCAAGGATTTTCTTTGAAGCACCCAAATCCTTCATCGCAAATGAATTGGCTAATTTCTTCTTGAGCACATTTATAGCCTGCATATTAGACCCTACAACAATCATGCCATCTACATACAATAGCAAGATAATAAAGCTTCCATTTTCTAGCTTTTTAAAATAAACACAGTGATCAGAATGACATCTACTATAACCCTGTTCTGTCATAAACCTGTCAAACTTTAGATACCACTACCTTGGAGCTTGCTTTAGGCCATATAAGCTCTTCTTCAACCTGCATACCAAATTCTCATTCCCTTTGAACTCATACCCCTATGGCTACTGCATATAAATCTCTTCCTGCAAATCCCCATGGAGAAAAGATGTTTTTACATCTAACTGTTCAAGATGAAAATCTTCTACTGCCACTAGACTTAAAATAGTTCTAATTGAAGTCATTTTAACAACAGGAGAAAATATTTCATCAAAATCTATACCTTTCTTTTGTGAAGTATCTGCATACCCTTCTCACTCATGTGTCCTAGCCTATGATGCCACAGTGCTATATCCACTCCTGTAGAATCTAAAGAGATAGAAGAGTCAGTATTACCAGTACATAAATACAATGTACCTACCTTCTCTCCTTTTTCTATCACCAATGATCCTTTGATGAACTTCCACATCTTATCTGTAAATATGGATACACAACCTTCACTTTCCAACTTCCCTATTGAAATTAGATTTTTCCTTAAATCTGGAACATGTCTTACCTATTTCAACAACCATTGGTTTCCATTGCGTTGATTTATTTTTACCTTTCCCATTCCAACAATTTTTCATGGTGCATCATCACCCAAATGAATCTGTCCAAAATCACCTTGAACATAGTCTAGAAAATGTTTCCTATGGGTTGTGGCATGAAATGAAGCCCCTGAATCTACTACCCAAGACTCAAAAATATTATCTACAGAAAGAATCAAAGCATATTATAATACATCACCTGTTACATTTTCTTCCTGATTTCTCTCCTGTTGTCCATCTCTTTGTTTCTTTGGAGCTCTGCAGTCTTTCTTTAGATGTCCTTTCTTCCCACAATTCCAACACTTTATCTTTCCAAGTCTGGATTTGGATCTTCCCTTCCTAGAATTCCCACGGTTCCTGAAACCCTTTTCTCTATCCTTTTGTCTTCCCCTGTTCTCCATGTTCAACGTATTTCCTGATGTCTCACTTGTGCTTTTCTGTCGCATTTCCTCACTAAGGATAACACCAACAACATCATCAAATTTTAAAGTATTTGAACTAGAGACAGATTTACTTACAGCCATGACCAAGCCATTCTAGCTTTATGGCAATGAGTACAAGAATAGAAGAGCCCTGACCTAATCATCAAAGTCCACTTTTACAGAACTTAGTTGATTAGTAACCGTATTAAAATCATTTAAATGATCTGCAACAGACCCACCTTCTAAGATATTCATATTAAATAATATCTTCATTAGAAATACCTTATTCGACGCTGAGGGTTTTTCATACAATTTGGCCAATGCATCCATCAAGCCCTTCGTTGTCTTTTCTTTGGAAATATTGAAAGCCACCGACACTCCTAGGCTCAGTCGTATCGTTCCTAGAGCCTTTCTGTCAAGAATCTCCCATTCTTCATCCTTCGTAGTTGTTGACTGCTTTGCTATTCTGCCCAATGGTAGGAATAGATCCTTATGATATAAATAGCCTTTCATATGCATCTTCCATAACTGGTAGTTTTGGCTATTAAATTTCTTGACCCTAAACTTTCTATCTTCCAACATTGCTCCCACTCGAACCAGGAACCCTCTTTTCCTGCGAGTTACCTTTCACTCTGATACCAGTTGTTAGAAAAATAGGACCGTGGGGAAATAAAATAAAACAAATGAGGAAACAAAACAAAGAAGGTACACAATATAATAGAGACACAGATTTACGTGGTTCACCCAGTGTGGGCTACGTCCACCAGAGAAATTGCCAAGTCCTTCCTTTATTATTATCTAGCATATGAAGGGATACAACCTACAACAAACCCGCCGTAACTTCCTCTTCTTTCTCTCACAGTCTCCTATCTCAGAATACAATATTCACCATCATGCATAGCCACAATACATTTCCCTCATAACAGAGGGTTGCCTTCTATGGAAAAAAACCCTAACATAATTTCTACCGTTATATCTGCGACCTTATAATGAACGGTCCAGATTTACAATGAAATTACAATATACATTTACAAGGAAATTTTTCCTTCGGGGGCTTCACACCAGAACCCCCATCGGGGAAAGATGCCCTTGAACCCCCACTGGGGGCCCGCTTGCCCCCAAACCCCCCAGCCGAGGGGATAGCCCCCCCGGATCCCGCAGAGGGGGTACCCCCCCTCTGCACTCGCCCACATGGAAGAGTGTACATACTTCTGGGGTGTAAATACTTCATGGGGTATAAACACGATTGGAAGTAAAAAGACCTCTGAACCAGGAAGATAATCAGGCTCCACAACCAAAAGAATCATGGTCAACAAGAATCAGAAGGGAATAAATACAAAATACCTTCTACATTCAATCAACAAAGAAGCATCGATCATTGTGAAGGAAACAACCAAAGAGAATATCATGATCAACCAAGGAAAGAATTCAGAAGGACTACACCACAAAGAAGATCATTCACTCCCAAGGATGTAAGTTTCTTTTATGGTCATTGTTTTACTTGTACTAACTTTGGATATAAAGTCGTATATTGCAAGGCTTATGGAAGAAATGTTCAAGCCATAAATGCTTATGTGGCTCCACATAATATTAAATGTTACAAATACCACAACTATGGACACATAGCTCGAAATTGTAGAAGTGTGATAGAGCCTCCTATTATAGCAAGATTTGCCTCACCCTATGCAAACTTTCACATAGGGCCTTTTTTCCATTTCTCTATGTAGACTTGAAGTCCCTTTTTGCAAATCCCATAGCTAAAAAAATTATTTTTCCACATATACATGCCCTACCTATAATACAACATGCGTATACATAGGTTGCACCACTACAGCCCGCGTACATCAAGATTTGTGCCCAAAATTAAAAAGTGGTGTCGGTTTTCCATGTCACGTCACGAGATCCATGATCCTTGACCTTCCACATTCTAGAAACATTCCGAATCCACCCTTTAGTTCCACTTGAAGACTACAAATAGGAAAAATCTGAGCTATGGAAAAGAGGAGAAGTATTCAACTTTGAGAGAAAAGTTACTATGGAGAAAATATTCACTTCATATTGAGTTTGCATCCCTTTGACCTTTTAAGTTTGAACACATTGTTTGGTCCCCAAGCTCTTCCCTTCATGGTTGAGAACCTCATTGTCTCTCTTATATGATCTTGCCTTTGGTAGAGGATTGAAGTGGTGGAGGCCCAACTGGAAGGAACTCAGTTTCTCGATTCTGAACCGTGCCGACACAGAAGTTTGTAATTCATTCACTTCTGTTGATTACATTTTGATAGAAATAATATTTTCTCATCTAATTAATATCTTGGGAATATTTGAATTGTTATTCCATGGGAGTATTTGTTATGAATATTGATGGATTATGCTACTGAATGTGATAACATTATATATTATCACCATATGCTTTTGTTTCTTGGTTGTTGAGGACTAGTTGCAGGTGTATTGTTTTGGGTCAAGTGCTCAACGGTGGACTTCATCAAAGGTTTGGACGAGGCAGGCCTTTTAATTTGTCTTTCTATAATATTTGTTTATATAGAATAATTGAGATTAGAGTTTATTTCTGCAGTCATTTCCTTCTGTTGTGGTTTACCCCTAGCCATAGATAGATTTTCCTCGTAACAGAATTGACGACCATACTGGGGAAAAAATCTTATTTTTTGGGGTTTGGAGTGTTTTTATCCTTAGATTTCTCTCGTTTATACTGAGTTTCTTATTGTATGATTTCTTGACAGCCTCTATTCACTTTGAGTCTGAGTTTCTTAGCTTTCTCCTTAGCCTAGTTATGTTTTTGTTGGAAGATTGGTTGTTGTCATTGATGTCAACCCTAGTCATGGGTTTTGGACCAGAATATTGATGAAGTTATTTGGACATGAAGGAAAATGAAAATGAAGATACAACATCCATGGATGGATAGTATACATCATGCCCTTTCCGGTGGTATGTGGCACGTCACGTGG
>JASDQU010294184.1:0-13164 GCA_032191745.1 Picea mariana | reverse complement strand
CCCCCCCCCCCCCCCCCTTCCTCAGTATTGAACAATATTCCAACATCAATGCCAAAGGGGGAGATTGATGGAAATATCATATTAGCATTGATGTCAACATAAAGACAATAAGTACCATAGTGGAGTATGACATGGAGTTGTAGTGAAAGATACATGAATACTGAGTTACAGGAATGCATTAGACTACTGGAACACAGGGGATTGCCTAGTCAAGTGCTTTGAAAGAATGAAAGAATGAAAATGAAAGAATAAGACAATTTCAATTACTACACTAGTCGAGTTGAGTTGTCATGGTGACTGTATATTCTGTTGATACGGGATTGTGATGAACATAATGAATGTTGGCGAGTCTCCCTCTTGAACACTTTCTCGTGCATTATCATTTTAGAGTGTAGTTGAAGGAGAATTTTTTGATGCAGCATAGAGAACCCTTGATTATGTCAGATCAACATAGTAGTCGATATTTCGTAGAAAGTTTTGGTCATCATTTTTTCCAAGTCGAAGTTGGACGACCCTTCAAACCTAAACAATTTTCAGTAGCCACCAATGGTTAGATCCACTCAGTTAGTCAATTGTTGAATAAATTTTCATTGATGTCAAATGTTAGTAAGTGATCAAATGTATGTCAAATGTTAGTAAGTGATCAAATATATGTCAAAAGTTAGTAAGTGATTAAATATAAATGTGACCTCAGTATCACTTTAAGAAATACAAAAGTGGAAAATTTAAGTGGAAACGAAGTTTACGCAAAAGTGGAAATGAAAGTGGACTAAATATAAATATGACTTTAATAAATAACAAAAGTTGAAAATTTAGGTGGAAGTGGAGTGACGTAAAAGAGGAGTAAATATGAAAGTGGAATAAAGAAAAAGGTAAAAGTGAAATTGGATTAAAGAAAAAGGTAAAAGTGAAAGTGGAGTTAAAGAAAAAAGGGAAAAAGTGAAAGAGAACAAGGTATGTGCACATGCTATTTGAAAAGCACGGTGGTATTTAGCTATGGTAAGGTAAAAGGTGAATTAAAGCATGATAGTCTAAATTTATTGACCCAATTAAAAATGTGACTAAACTATCTAAAAGGAACAATGGTTCATTAACATTGTATTAATTAAAATGTTATGATTAATATCTTATATTTAAAAGGAGCATACTTAGAATGAAGAGATACATTCCTATATTGAAGAGGTGCAATTTTCCAGTTGTACATGACCAATGGAAGACTATATAAATGGAAATTCTTATGAAAGAGGGTGTGTCTATGTGCTTTGAATCTTAAGATAAATAACAAAGTCAGAGGCCAAGAAAGTAAATAAAGATATGTAGCATAATCCAAAGAAGATTATGAAGATTTGAAGATTGAAGTACTTATCATAAAAAGGGAGGTTGGGTGGTGCTAGAGCAAGTTGGAGCTCACAAAGGATGTTGTAGCCTCCTTCCAGCTGAAGTTGGTAAACCAAGGTGTTGCAACATATTTTTAGTTATAGCTGAAGAAACTAGGGAGTTGGTACTTCCCTCCAGACGATGTTGGTAAAATCTAGGGGGTTGCAACATCCTTCTATTTGTTGCTAGTAAAATAGGGAAATGGTGTTTCCTTTGAGTTGGAGCTCATAAATTAAATGTAATATTTATTGAAAATAAGAAGAACATTTGTGAAGTTGGGTTTTCCACATTTAAATTATGTGTATTGTACCTCTTTGTTGATCATTTTTTTTATTTGATAAAATTAATAACTAAGTGGTTTTAAATTGTTGAAAAAGGATAATACTCATTCACCCCCCCTCTTAGTATTAAACAATATTACAACATATTAGAAGTCCCCCTAGGTATCTTGAAACCATCTATTCAATCATTGGACTATTACAGTGCACCAAAAACAACATTCAGGAAGATTAATCTCTCTTACCATGGGTGTTTGAACCTACATATATATTTGAGGGTTGTAGCATATGGCACGCCCTTGACTAAAGATTTTTTTCTCTTTTTTTGATTCTTGCCTAGAATATTTATTGTTTCAAAATCATTTGATTCTAATTGATCACTGAAGAAAAATTAAATGAATGATAAACACTTGAACAATATTTGTCATTTGGATAAATATGCTTGTGATCATTTTTCGCTTGCATAAAATAAATACTAGCCTTTTTCTCTCACTTGTACTCAAACGATAGGATTAGGATCTAGTTTAGGGATTCCCCCATTAGGTAGGAAACCATTCATCCAATCATAGAAGTGTGGGGCAAGGTTTTCGAAGTGACAATGGGTAGTTTGTCTATAGTATCCTTAGGTTTTCCCCTTGGAGTGGTTGAATTTTTTCCTTTAGGGAGGATCTGAGAAATAACATTTCGACATTGTTGCTAAGGAAAGGGTATGTTCCCTGGTTTATCTAAAGTTTAGCTTCACCTTTCTTTTGGTGAATTGCATCCAAGTATATCCTTAAATTTCCTTTTCACATGGTGACTCCATTAGAGGAAGGTTCTAGTAGAGGTTACCAAACACGAAGTTCAAACCAAACCCTTTACTGAAGTATTTCAGACCCTGAAAAAGCTTATCGACAAAGAAGGAGAGAGGTTTTCCAAGCTTCCTTTAGTAACATTCTTGTAAATCCAAACCCTTATGTAGTTCATCAAACGACAATAAATATGGGTGATAAGTTGTGGGTAAAAAATGTCAATAAACCCCTCAACATGACTAGTATAAATGGGTTCCCACATGCTTTTCTTGACAACTATAGCAAGTGGTTGCCTAAGTACACTAGTAATAATTCCATCAATGTTGAGAAGCAGCTTGTGGATTTTTATTGGGTTCTTGGTGAGCACTCGATTCCTAATGAAGACGAGGATGTTTTTATGAAATTGTTTTGCCTATCCTTAGAATAAAATGCTAAAACTTGGTATAGTGGATTTCCTAACAATAGCATCACTAGTTGGGACACTTTTCATGATTCTTTCATAAAGAGGTGAGCTATTAGAAGATATGTAATATTGATGCTTACCCAAATCCATGAGATGAAGAAGAAGGATAGTGAAACAATTAAGGATTTCGATGAAAGATTCGAAAATTTGTTGAAGGATTTCCCTCTTAACCTGAAACCCAATGATGACACAATTTTATTGCACTATACAAATGTATTTGAGGGGAAGTTTAGTTTCTTGTTGAGATATAAATCCCCCACTACTTTAGAAATATCTAAGGAGCATGCATCCAACATTGAGGAAAATTTAATATCCTCAAAGGTCGAACCTTTCAATGCTTCTAAAGCTTCTAATTCTAAGAATGAGTCAAAGAAGGAAGTAATCAACACCACATAAGCCTCCCCAGATATGTTAGAAAATGCTGTGAAGAGAATGGAATCAAATTTTTCCAAAGATACTGAAGTGATAAAACAATAGAACCAAACCATGAAAAATAATATTGTCCAATTAGAAAGGAAAAATAGGTTTCAACCAAGAGGGAACCCAAATTGGGATAAGTCAAGACAAATCGAACAAAGTAAAAAATTACCAAACCCTCTAGGTGGAAACAAAATTTTTGAACAAGAGGACATAACTAGTGCAACCCATGTAGTCAACCCCATAGTGACGACTCTATCTTTTATTTATGTTTACCAAATAAATTTTTGGGTTGTTTTAATCAGATTTTTTTTTTTGGAGGGGGGGAGTCAACTTTTTTCATTGGTAATTCTCACTTTGATGCAAATGAATTTAAATAAATCATTTAGTGGGTTCGACTTTATCTCACCTTGACCATTCATAATATATTTCATTATTTGTCATTGGTTATTATTTGATTATTGGTGATGGTTGATTAAAGAAGCTTTGGTAATTGGAGATAATGAAATGTGGAATGTTATAATATTCTATTTGGGTCATTTGGTGATAAATGATAAATTATGTGTGGTTAATGAATAAATGCTTTGAAAATTAACTTAGGCGCTTGGTGGGATCCACATTGATAGTACACTTGAGCTTTTTTCATTAATATATTTGATTTTAACATATGCATGGTAAACCAAACTTTAATTTGAAGAATTGATACTTTAGATCATTGATAAAGTGCAAGTAAATGTTGGATTATCTGGAGAATTTTTTGAGCATAGCTTGAATCTCAGTAATGGAAAATTTGCTAATACATGAACATTGGAAATACATTGGCGTGAATGTCATTTCAGCATTTCATTTTTTTTTTAAATTAAATGCAAGCGATAATTGTGGTGTCAAGATTTTGGGAAAGACCCTTAGTATTCTAGGCTAGAGACGTGCACCCGAAATCTATAAATAATGACAAGGAGTTGTCGCTTAGCATTTAAAACTATGGTTTTGGATTAATACACGCAGGAATACATTGTGATTTCATAGGGCTTCCTAGAGATTTTCTCTCGCCCTGTTGGAATTTTGTGTTACCCCTCTTGGTACCCACTCGATTAGTATTGCATTAGACAACACCTAAACCTGGAGTTTCACTTCAACGTACCTTCGAGTATATTGGAAGTCCCTCTAGGTATCCTGAAACCATCAATTTGGCCACCAAACTGTTACAGTGCATTAAAAAAAAACAACATTCAAGAAGATTATTCTCTCATAACGCGGGTGTCCAAACCTACAGGTATATTTAAGGGTTGTATCAAATGGAATACCCTTGAATAAATCCTTTTTTCTCTTTTTTTGGGGTCTTTCCTAGAATATTTATTGTTTCATGAGAATTTGAGTCTAATTGATATCTGAAGTAAACTTAAATGCATGATAAACACTTGAACAATATTGGTCATTTGGAGAAATACGCTTTTGATCATTTTTTGTTTGCATAAAATAAATCCTATCCTTTTTCACTCACTTGTACTCAAATGATAGACTTAGGATGTAGTTTAGGGATTCCCCCTTAGGTAGGAAACCATTCATCCAAACCTAGAAGTGTGGGGCAAGGTTTTCAAAGTGACAGTGAGCARCTTGCATGTAGTATCCTTACGTTTTCCCCTTAGAGAGGTCAAACATTTTCCTCTCGGGAGGATCTGAGAGATAAAAGTTGTAAAGGTAAAATAAAACACTACTCTAAGGAGATTCAATGTGTATGMAAGGAAAGATGGTAATCTGGACCTCTCCCTAGCTGGGATAAGATCTAAAATATGTGAGTTTTTCTAGTTCAATCCATATGCATAGTTTTTTATAACATATGTGGATGAAGACAATGATATTGTAACTATGAAAGATGAAAATGATCTTCTTGGTGTCTTTCATCAAGGTTTAAATATTTTGTTCTTGGAAGTCTCTTTGATGAGTCAAAATAATAGGGACACATAAAACAACCTCAATCCAACCTTCAACCCCTAATGGTGAGAGATTTTATCTTCATTGTGTTCATTGTGGAAAGAATGGATGTGAAGCATGTCATGTAGGATCCCGTGGGAGAAGACCAAAGACATGTAGGAATAAAAGGAAGAAAAAGGTAAAGCTACTAAACTTGCTCAATTACTCATTGCAATATTGGCATAAATGAATATTTTTTCAAAACTTCATTTGCTTCTTGGAGAAATGCTTGGTTGCTTGACACTAGTGCTACTTCTCACATGAATTTTTAGAGAGACTTCTTTGAGGAATTGAATGACAATGTAGAGGGTGTGGTATACTTTGAAGATAGATATAGTCATAAATCTATAGGAATTGGCACCATCAGGCTCAAATTGCCTAGATTCCCGGATTTTCTTTTGCATGATATTCTCTATCTTCTTGAGTTATGGAGGAACTTGCTATATATTGTGCACATTCAACAATAAGTCCATTCTATTCACATGTTTGATGGAAAAGTTGAAATAAGAAGTTATTTCGACAACATGGTCATCATGA
This sequence comes from Picea mariana, assembly GCA_032191745.1. Classification (NCBI taxonomy): domain Eukaryota; kingdom Viridiplantae; phylum Streptophyta; class Pinopsida; order Pinales; family Pinaceae; genus Picea; species Picea mariana. The sequence goes on along the minus strand of JASDQU010294184.1, from coordinate 7,330 downwards.
CAGGATGGGAGGATGAGAAATTGTTGAAGATGAAAGGGACATATGCATGGGCATATAATTTTGCATACCTCTCTTACCATGATGAAGGTACATTGCCATCAAGTCTCTTGTGGCATTCTAGATTTCGACACATCAATTATGATAGTCTTCATATGTTGAAGAAAAATGGTGTTTATGGTTTTCTTACCATTATAAGGAACATGAAGCAATGTGAGGCATGTATCCTTGGTAAACATAGCAAGCAACATTTTCATGATTCCACTTCAAGAGCACGTAGAAAACTAAAGTTGACACACTTTAATTTTGTGGCCCCATGCCTATTGCATATGTTGTCGCAAGAGTTGTTTCTAGGTTGTAATAGAGCCAAGCCTTAGCACATTTTAAATTAAATAAATTTTGTCACTCGGACTTGACTTGGGTTGCATGCAAGTAAATTATGAGATAACCTCGAACCACTTTTGATTGGAAATTTCCCCTTCCAACCCGAGAGGGATCTCTTGAAAATATGTCACAATAGGATATTCAATAAGCTTAATAGTGGGTAGATCTATGGGTAACAAAAAGTTTTGGGTTTTTAGGGTTGGTGGGTTGGACCAGGAGGTATTCCATTGGGAATGGAGTCAAATGATCAAGAAAATAATAAGAGTGTTTCGGTGATGGAAATCCATGGAATAGAGGTGAGGTAGAAGCTGATTACAAAGAGAAGGATTTATAAAAGTATGGCAGTAGAATAGAGAGAAAACATATCAAAATGCAAGGAGCACTTAGCAATGAGTGAATTCCAAGCACAAATCAGTGGAAAGAGATGGTTGGGATAGAGCATCTATCCAAGGATGAATTCTAAACCTTCAGATCTCTACAATAAACTCCTAATATTATGGTAGTTGCGGGAGGTATTTACCCCCACATGTGAACCTGACAAGAATAGAAAACTCTAGGAAGCAAGAGAAACCCTAATGAGTTGGATAATAACCCTAGAAGCCTTGTCGTCTCAAGAAGATAATTTATATTAGGCTATTAGCCTCCAAGAGAAGAAGTCGGCTAGAAATAATAATAATATAGTGAACAAACACATATCCATAAGGAGAAGTCGGCCCCAACAAAACTAGAAGGACTACTATAAATACAGGGATCCAGTTCTTATTTGCAGCATCTTAGAATTGCAGTTTTCCCAGTTAGTGCGCACTGTAGTTGCAGTCTTGTGTGCAGGTTTGGAGGAGGGTTGCAGGTGCAGCTGCAACAGCAGCTAGTTCTCAGTATTAGCTTGAGTATCTCTTGGATAGGGTTTGGAACATCTGATCAATCTTTGTTGATGCACTATCCTTAGGGAATGATGTGTTACCCTTTGTTTGGATATCTAGCCTAGGGTTTTCTTCCGGAGGAATTATCAGTCAAGGTTAAGGTGCTCGAAGGGAGGCTTTGGCCTATGGTTGGGTGACGAAGGTATCGTCAATGTTAAAACGATCACACCATCTTCTATATTCTAACAGAAACAACCTATAGCATGTCCTGCAATAGAGAATCTAACAAACAGATGAATTACATTACAAACACAGTCACAAATCGAGAAGAAAATGGAAATAAAACCAAGTGAAATGATGTGAGAACGAAGCAATAATACATTCTCTGCAAACAAAATAACAAGAATCTCTATTGTAGATTAAAAATGGCTCTGCACTCTTTTATTTAAACAAGAAAACAAATGCTACAGCCCAGGAGTACTACTCTAGTGTGTATTTTTCCCCCCTTTTCTCTCTCAAAGAGATATATAATATATAATCCTTTAGCATATAACATATGAGAAACGACCTCAAAAATGACTAAGAAATGAACAGGCAGTTATTTAACTGAAATCTGGGTGCATTCCTACATTTCTGGGTCATGTCTGCAATGCCATATTGTGGGGAACTTTTTCCTACCTTCCTGAGATCTAAATTAGGATCTTAATATACCACTAGAAAGCTTAGGATCTGTAGATGTCAATCGACTATTCAAACATGTAAAAAGACCTCTCCAAGGTTGAGAAAAGTGAGTTTTCTCACATTCATTTTTTTTTGAAAAACCTGCGATTTTGGTGGCTAACATGTCGAAAACAAAGGTATCTTAGCCACCGAAAGTCCTAGCATTTGGTAGCTAACAGTGCGATTTCATAGTGTAGTAAGCCACCGAAAGTTCTGAAACCTCGATTTCGACTTTCGGCTTTCGGGAAAACAGAGCAATAGTCAAAATCTTTATGTCGGCCAAACCCTCGACTGCCGAAAACCCGAAATTGTGACGTGGAACTTATGCAAAACCTTATTATAGAGATTTTATTATCGTTTATTGAATTCTTTTAGTACCTCCTCGTGACTTGATTTCTCGGTAAAAACGCATCTACACTTTCGGTAGCTAAGGGCATATGAAACCTGAGAGTTAATCTATTGAAAGTCTACACTTTCGGTAGCTAAACACTATAATTTTTTTCCTCTTGAGCTACTGAAAGCCAAAATTTCAATATTTGTTACAATAGCATATACCTTTGGTGATAAATATGTCATGACTTTTATTGATGACTACACTTGTATGTGTTGGGTTTATTTGTTGAAATAGAAATCACAAGCATTTGAAACATTTAAAAAAATTCACCTATGGATTTAAAATAAAGTTTGTTATCACACAATCTTGTACCCTAGTGCAAATCCTTCACAAGGTACAAAATGAGTGGAACATTAGAAGATGTTACCACTATTACATAGGCAAAAACTTCCCTCCTTTTAGTGAAGGATAAATCCAACATAAGGGAGACTTTCCTGGTAGCTTCAAGGAATCCTAAGGAAAGACACAATCAAGTCTAAGGCCTCCTATGTAGCTACCCAATTTTCCAACAATGGAATATATCAAGAAAGGTGAGGATAGTGTGGTTACTTAAAGTAATTTCCATATTTAAGGTGATGTGGATTTAGCATTTTTTAGAAGGTTTATGAAGTCAATATTTAGTGAAAAGTGGTCACCAAACACTACAAATCAAGAAAATACTAATGGCTACTGCAAAATTTTGTAAATAATGATAAATTAAAGAAGCAAAACAAGTTAATACAACAACAACATTTTATCCCTTGAAACGAATAATAAGCAAGTAAAATTAGGGATTAATTAATTGATAAAATTAGAGTTCAGACAACTAGCAAATTTTCAATTATTAAATGCATATAACAACCAAAGAGTCTAAGACAACCATCCCTAATTAGGCTATAATAAAAATCACTAATGGAATTTAGGGTTTTAAGATGATTTTCAAGTCAAATGTATACACAAATAACAATATGTCTTAGTCTTTCTAGAATACCAAGATGTATTGGTCTTTCTAGTACTAGAAATGTATATATATTGTTACAAAACCCTAGATTTACCCTAAAACATAAAATAAAAGGTGAAACTTAGGTTTATGATTGACTAAAGGGAGAATACTGGTGCCTACTATATTTTTTGGGTATATGAAATTAATTAGGGACTCCCTTGAGGATATGTAGGTAGATCTAGGGTGATATCTAGGGTTTTCCACTACAAACCCTAGAAGATCCTCAAAGAGCCTTACAAAAATTCAATATGATTCAAGGGAATATACTTCGTTAGTAATCTTCCAAGAGCTATGAAAAGAGGGTTTTGTTTAATAAAAATACGAAGAGAATGTAAAACCGCCACTAAAGAAGCACAATTACATTTATAATTATTCATAAACAAAATCCACAAGATAAATATAGACCACTTACTCAAGAAATATTTCAATCTTCAAAACCCTAGAAATAAGCATCCATAAAGAACTAAATCCATCCACAAGTCAATTTCCACAAGAATTTGCTCTAACTATGTATCCATAGTGATTTTAGATAAGTAGAAATAGTTCTCCACAAGTAGAAATGATTTATAAATGAGAAGTTATTCTTTATTTATATGAGAGATCTAGCACCCTTCTCATTAAAATATCAATATTTTCCTATCTTAAGCCCTAAGAAAATACAATAATTCCTTTATCTCTTTACAAATCTTAGATATAAGTCCATAATACATCAATAATCCATGATACAAAAGTGGATAGGTCAACAAGACCTCTAACAATGCTCTCAAACTGAAGTAAAAGTGCTCGAATGCCAAATCATCCCTCATAAATTCATGATAAAGGCCACATGTGTAGCATGAATGATCTCCAAGAGTGGAAAAATCACTCCAAAATGGTGTTAGTGGCTCAAAAAGTGAAACCTTCCCTCCAAGAGGTGTAATGTTTCATCCTCAAGTGACATATCATATCCCAAAAGGTGTGATGTCTCATAAAAAAGTGTTGAATCATCATGAAAATGTGGGACGTCCCCTTTAAAGGTGGTCCTCTATACAAGGGTGCTATATCATCAAAAAGGCCCAACATCATCCAAAATAAGTTGGGTGATCTCAATAGTATGTGGGGCGTCACCCCTTAAGTGTGAAAGTATCCCCTCACTGTCCTCCAAAGGACCAAAGCTCATATCCATGTCAATGTCAATGAAAAATACATCGTCCAAAGAGGGTCTCAAGTGACCCAATGTAATCACCAATATGGAGGCATGTACACAAGTTAAATACAACATAATATGTGAGTCATGTCAAATGTAAATTCTATTAGGTAGATCACATTGAGCATCATCTTCAAAATTCACAATAACTAATAGAATTCATACATTTTTCCAAGTTTAGGTATGGGAGGGTTATTGTTAGTCCCTATTACATGTGCCAATGCCCGGGAGAAGAAATTTTCCCAAGAAACCCATCAACTTGGATATTCATGAGGTGTTACTTCATGAGTGGCATGCATATTCATGTGATGTTATGTAAGATATTCATCCACATGAGCACCTTTGTATGAGGGAGCACTTATGAAATGAGTTGTCCTTTCCTCAACACTATGTCTTTCCAAACCCCTATTTTCTTGATTCTTTTTTCATTCAACCTTTTTGGGATTTTTAATTTCATTTATTCCTTTTTAGATATGAATTCATTTCATAGGACTTGGAGTGATGGCCTCATAGTGAGGGGGCATTTATCATGCTATTATTTTCTTTAGTGTTTTCTCAATCATGTCTTTCTTTATTTCATTTTCTTTGCATTTTGATTTTAGCACTAAGTACTTATATATATATATATATATAGTTGCATCAACCTCGAGCATTCAAGCTCCTTCTTCTCATGGGATTATGAAGCATGAACCTATATGTGTGAAACATGACTACTAACTCAAAATCAGGGACAGCAAAGAATGGGAAAGACATAGAATGGTATGTATGGATAGGGATATGGAAATGACACTTATCTAATAAGGGATTAGACCACCAAGGTGAAACAAGGAAAAAGGAACAAATTTAGAGTATCGTGATCCATTATCTGACTCTATCGATGATCACTACTTTCATGAAAAGTACATAAGTAATTAACACTTAATATGAAGTATTGAAACAAGTTACCTCGTGTGGGCTAAGCACCATAATCATGCAGGAAGAGTGAGTTGAGAAACATATGGGAAGCATAACTAGTCATATGTATGTGGAGAACGATGTATCTCATCTGTGGCACTGTTATTTATTATATGGATCATAGGAGAAAAAATATCCTCTAGTTACCCCTATATGTGAGGGGGGTAACATCTGGCTCTAACATGGGGAAATGTTCTCATTGTATGTTAAGCCATAATACTAGCTCATTACCCCTTAATTGGGGCATATTATATTAGTAATGTTATTTTATTTATGTCAGCTTTAGGCCATTAGTTGTAATTATACCTCCTAGTCTCCTATATATACCAAGGAGACATTTTCATTTTGAATCATCTTGTACTTGAACATTTAAGTGGGGTAAAAGGAGGTTTCCCCCTCGAAGAGGCTTATTATCTGAAATCATCTCTTTTTCAAGGCGTTGAGTACTTTTTCTGAGGTTTTTCTGTGCTATATTGATATTTGGTTCTTAACATATGATATCAGAGCTAAGCTCTTGGGGTTTCGCTACTACATCTGAGACACCTTGGCATTTTCTCTATAAATTGTTTTCTACAACTTTTCCAAAGAAACAACTTGGAGGATATTTAGTAGATGGATCAAAGTACGTTGGGTTCAAATTTCAGCTCTTGAGGCCTTATACTTTCGTAGATACAGTTTGTACAAGATAGGGTTCTGGAATCATCCTGAACTGAGTCATTGCAGAATTTTTGCTATAAAAACTTTTCTGTAACGTTTCAGACACTAAAATCTAGAGGCTATTCACAGAAATTAGTAAGGTATATGTGGTAAAAAGTTCATCTTTTGGGTCATCTTAAATTTGTAGATACACCCTGTGTAAGATAGGGTATCTGACGTAGATACACCCTATGTAATATAGGGTATCTAACTAGTCCTATTGACTAGTCTCAAGGTGGTGTTCCAGGTAAAACAATCCTAACTTCTTCCTAGATTATCAAAATTGAGTGGGATTGATTTCATTGGATCGTGGACAGTCTGTAGTATTTCTGGTACAAGTTTCAGAATTTATATCAATTATTTTGCGTGAGGCACGCTATACAACTGAGATCTCCTAGAAAGGCCAAAAATCAGAAAGTTTTGGGGAAGTTACCGTAAATTCCACTTGGCACTTCCAATTTTGATCAGACCTGTGGAATTGCAGAGAAGAAATATCAGAGAACTACATAAAAGAAAGTTTCGTACCCAGAAGGGTTGAAACTTGGGAGATACAACAAAAGAAAGATTGTCTAGCAGAACCACCTCAAAATCAAGGTTCAAAAGTGATACTTGGCCAACATGCCACCCAAAAACGGAACTTCTACACCAAATAAGCCTCCAGACAATCCTACTTGGACTCTTGATGAAGGTGAAGAAATGTGTAGGGACATAAATGATTTAAAAAAAAAGATAGTAACAAAAGATGGACTACAAGAGATGGAAGCTAAGTTGGAGGAAAAGATGGATGGTTTAAAAGAGAAGATCATGGAATTATTGAAAAATTTTGTAACAAAGAAGACACCTGAAAGTGAAAATGCATCCCATGAAATTCATGATGAGGACACAAGGAAGGTGAATCAAGAATGGAGAAATTCCAACTTTGGGTTGAAGACCAACCACGTTCCTAACATCGATATGAGGAAGTTTGATGGCAAGGACCCAATCACATGGATACTTCAGATGGAGCAATTCTTTGATCTACATAATGTGCCACATACAAAAAAGGTACGAATTGCTTTTTTATATTTAAAACCTAATCAATTTGTATGGTATCGATGGCTTTGTTCTCTCAAATCACTCGTCACTTGGACAATTTTCATGGAAGAAATGATAGAAAA